>JAPYXV010000174.1:0-54115 GCA_028533065.1 Trachops cirrhosus | reverse complement strand
TCAAGAAAATTGAAATCATATCAAGCATTTTCTTGGACCATATGGTTTAAAACTAGAGAAAACTCAAAACATTCAAATTCATGAGCATTGAATAGTATGCTGTTAAATAATGAATGAATTAATAATGATATCAAGGAAAAATTAAAAAAATTTCTGGAAACAAATGAAAATGAACACAGAACAGTTCAAAACTAATGGGACATAGCAAAATCAGTCCTGAGAGGGAAGTTCCTAGTGACACAGGCCTACCTAAAAAGATAGAAACAATGTAACTCTACATCTACAAGAACTAGAGGAGCAAGAAACAAAGCCCAGAGGGAGCAGAAGGAAGGGAACAACCAACATCAGAGCAGAATTAAATAACATACAGAATAAAAAATAAATCAAAGGATCTATAAATCCAGGAGCTTGTTCTTTGAAAAGATAAACAAAATGGACAAGTCTTTAAGCATACTCATCAAGAAAAAAAGAGAGAAGACCCCAATAAATGAAATCAGAAATGAAAGAAAAGAGATTACAACTGATACCACAGAAATACAAAGAATTGTAAAAAATTACCATGAACATCTATGTACCAAGAAATTTGAAAACCTGGGTGAAACAGACAAATTTCTAGAAAAGTATAATTTTCCAAAAACTGAATGAAGAAGAAGCAGAAGCCTGAACATACAGATAACAGCTAGTGCAATTGAAGCAGTGGTCAAAAACACCCAGCACACAAAAGCCCTGAACTGAACCGTTTCACAGGACAATTTTACAAAACATGTAAGGAAGGACTAACCCCTATCCTTTTCAGACTGTTCCAAAAAATCCAAGGAGAAGAAAGTCTCCAAAACTTCTTTTACAAAGCCAGCATCATCCTAATTCCAGAACAAGATGAAGACATAACAAAAAAAGAAAACTACAGACCAATATTACTGATGAACATAGATGCTAAAATCTTCAACAAAATATTGGCAAACCATATCCAGCAATACGTTGAAAAGATCATACACCACGATCAAGTGGGATTCAAGCCAAGGATGCAAGGATGGTACAATATTCACAAAACAATAAACATATTATATCACATAAACAAAAGCAAAGACAAAAATCACATGGTCATATCGATAGATGTGGGAAAAGCTTTTGCTAAAGTACAGCACTATGATTTTGTCTACTATCCTCTCATTCTCCCAAAGCTTGTGTCAGAATGAAAGTGAAGAGGAAACAGGAAATGCCAGAGGGATATGAAATATTTCTCTCTGTCAAGGGTCATCTCAGTTGAATTCAGAAAGACACAGAAAGAAACGGTAAAGAGCAAATAATTTTTTTTAATTTCACCAAATTTTTTAAAGCTTTATTTTTCTAGGATGTTATTTGATCATTTTTTAGACCTAGGGGAAGGGAGGGAGAGAGGGAGAGAAATGTGGTTGCCTCTAACTTGCCCCCTGCTAGGGACCTGGCCTGCAACCCAGGCATATGCCCTAGACTGATAATCGGACTGGTGACCTTTTAGTTCTCAGGCCAGCACTCAATCCACTAACCCACACCAGCCAGAGCAAATTTCACCAAATTTTAATGTGCTTAGACTAGGAATTTCTTCCCTTTTTTTGCAGCCAACACTGGAATACTATGGTGCATCTCTAAGCATCTCTGCCTTCTAGTTTCTTCTTATTATTCAATTTTTAAGCAGAACCATATTCTGCAAACACTGCTATTGTTCTCATAGACTATAATGCTTTCTATTTGCCCCTGTTATCAAATTGAAATATAAATCCAGTCAAATTTCCCATTAATACATGATAGCATATTAATGAGGTGAATAGCCCTCCCCTAGTTGTCCAGGTCTCTGGTGATTGCTGACTTTTTTCTGGCTCTAGCAAAGCAAGCCTGTGGCTTATCAATAGGAACTATTCCTTTGCCTCCCTTTGCACTGCATCCATTTGATGAAATCTCTACCTTCCAAAACATTCATGTCACCCCCCTTGTTCTGCACAATACTGTTTTTGTTTAGTAAATTGCAAGTTGAAGGACATTATGTGTATTATCTCATTTTCATAAAAAATTTTGAAAAAATATATGATCAGATATGTATTAAAAAGTTTCAGAACTACACTCAAAACTATTGTAAGGAGTGGTAATATGTTTTAAAGATGACCAATTATTCTAAGACCATCTTCTCTGTGAAATTTAATCAGATTCCTTCTTTTTTAATTCCACTCTCTCTCATCACTTCTGTAATATGTTTGACAGCTGGATATTTTCCACACTGTTTATAAGTATATATTTATACTTTTATAGATATGTTCTCCTTTCCTTTTCTTCTCTTTGTTATTGTCCTCTCTTCTTTCTTGCAGGAAAAATCTCCTTAAGATTAAGGTAAGTTTTACATCAGATAATAGACAAGACTATGTATATTTTAAAAACATGGACGTCTACTTTAATATTCCCTAGAACCCAGGCCATGGTAGGCACTGTTGAATAAGTGAAGAGTGGACATCATAATGAATGAATCCCACATTAGCCCTTGCACCTATGTAAAACCTGCTTCAATATTCATTTGTTCTTTAGCAGTTGTGTGTTTTCTCTGAAACATATATACATTGTATTAAATTATACTGGTCCCAATAATTCCTGGAAAACAATCTTTTCTTTGCCACAAAAATTTGTTTTTCCTGACTAGATGAAAACCCAGAAATCTTTTCAAAAGATCAAAAGATGTGAGTAATTTAAAAATTGCCATGCTAATGGAAGCTCAGTTGGTATCAAAAGTGACAAATCCTGCTTTGCTTTCTTGGACTAGATGAAACAAGATTTTACAGCTTTTTATTAATGTCTGCTTTTAGATCCTTAGATTTGTCTATCAACATATTTTGCACTTCCAACAATTGGAGACAAACTATCTTTCTTCTTTCCAAATGAGTATTTGTAGGGGTTTTCTGGTCTCATTTGCCACCAAGTGCACATCAGAAGATTAATATCCTAGTAGGAGGTCAATGATATCTGAGGAAGAGAGAGGTCCACTACCAGGCCCAAGGACAGAGGCAGCAGAAGGGCCTTCCTTACCCAACTCAAGTTGTCATGGCAAACTAATGAAAAATGCTTCCATCTGAATTTCATCACTAAAGGGTGATTAGAATATAAATAATGGTGAGATATGTAGGTGATAACATTTTTCTATTAAAAGAAATACAGTGAAAAACACATCCTAGTTGGATAGTCCCTTGCAAAAGTGTAGCTACTGTTTATCATACAAAGCCCTCAAGTCTTTTACAAAACCTACTCTTTTCCACTGAATGTTTCTGTAAACTTTTATTATATTCCATTAAAAATATGCAACAATCAAGGCAATTTAAAATTTAAATGGATTTGGGGCAAGTAGAGCAAAGTCTGTCATTTTTCTCACTGTAGGGTATAAGTAGTGTATGAGTTAGCATCTGTTATCAGTAATTCCTCCAATTCAATTACAACACATTTGGAAACTGCAGAGATATATGCAAGGCATTACTGAACCACAATTTATCTTTATTATTTATTTATTTAAGCAAAAATCCAGGATATAAATTCTTAACTAAAAGTAGGAATTTTATATTTTCCATTTCTATTACATGCCCCCAGCATTGAAAATCATGTGGCTTCTAAAGCTTTTGCCTTCTGTAGTATTCAGACATTGTAATATTAATTTGGCACTGAGATTAGGTGAGTAGAGTAAACAGAGGCAACATCACACTTAATATTCCAAAGAGAAAGGGTTCAGCATTTTTTCAGCACTCATTTATGCCTTGGTTCATGTGTTCATTCAATAAGTATTGTTGGAGCACCTACTAGCGTTGTCTTCTCACATGGATTCATGGACTAGATAGAACTGGGTGTGTCAATGAAGCCTTAGGT
This sequence comes from Trachops cirrhosus, assembly GCA_028533065.1. NCBI lineage: Eukaryota > Metazoa > Chordata > Mammalia > Chiroptera > Phyllostomidae > Trachops > Trachops cirrhosus. The sequence goes on along the minus strand of JAPYXV010000174.1, from coordinate 50,242 downwards.
GCATGACAAAGGTATGAGGTTGCTTTCTTAAAGTCTATCACCATTCTCTTTGCCCAACACAACACAACAGGTAATAAATATCATTATATAACTCTGCTTAGGTACCACAGTTGATGCCAAAATATAACTTTTAGCTTTATGACCTAATTCTATTCAAGATTGCAGCAGTGAGTCATTTGCTAGCATTATGTCACATTTGTAAGAATTCCAGATTGGACCCTCTAAATGACTAAATTACAAAAGTGACCCCCCTTATGGAATTTTAGCCCCCTCCTGCCTGCTACCAGCCTCTGTTGGGCATGTGCCATCCACACACTGCAGAAGAATGCAAGTTCCCACTCAGTGTAACCCACTAGTCCAGAACTGACCCCACCTCACCCAGCAGGAGTGATTTCCTGCATATCTTATATCTCTGGGGACTGATGTTACCTTGGTCATTCTACCCTCAGAGGGCTGAGCCAAGAGCCCTGGATACCTTGATCCAAAAATGTCCCTGGTGTCCCAAGTGTTTTCTGAAAGTTATCTTGGTGGTTTTTACAAGTATTCTCAGTGGACTCCTCCTTCTTATTCAGAGACCGTCTGTACCCCAAAATGCCTTAAAGTTTAATAACACAAGTGACCTTGATTCTTTACACAGCATTCAGAACCTCTGCCTCACTCCAATCCTATAATTCTCCTAACTCTATTGACAGAGGTAGAACATGCCATCTCCACACTTGATAGAAGTGTGATATAAAACACATTCACACAGAAATTAACCTATCATAGCAGAATGCTCATTATGCTAAGCATATAGGTTTGAGAAAATTGGAGACAGTGGTAGTTTGAGTGTATGTCTTAGATCCCTTCTTCACCTTAAAACTGGAGCCAAAACACCAGTCAATCTGGAAGAGTCTGGAGGGTACATTGAGGCCATAGATTTTCCCAGCATCTCTGAAAGAGAGAGTATGGACTCTCTTCTCCTCAGTGTCCAGGGAGACCTAAAAGCCACAACTAAACAGAGGGGTGTGCAGCAACTTGAAGCAGGAATGATCCCTCAGCTGTCAGAGCCTGAGATTGTTTTCAGGGAAATTTTTCATCTGCCCACTTGTAGCACAGGCTCTAGAGGACCTGCCCATTCTTGATGACCCCAGGAGAACTGAGTTAAATTGTGCCATGACCTTCGCTGGGGAGGGCTGTCACTGGCATCACTCTCAGAGAGATGTAGCAATGTTACAGTTTGTCCACTGTGGGCACATCAGCTTGATGTTGCTCAGGATGCCTCAACAGCCTCATCAGTGCAAGGGCTGAAAGAACAACCAAAGTGAGTAAGTTAAAAATATGTAAGTTACTTAAGATAACTCAGTAGCCTTGGGAAGGGAGAGAGAACCAGGAAGGAAGGTTAGGTCAAGGGACATCTGGACAGAAGGGTTCCCACTGAAGGAGAGGTAGGGAGATACCCAAAAGATAAATTTTTTTAGTCCTCATAGATATATTTTTATTAATTTTACAGACACACACGCACACATTGATGTGTGAAAGAAACACCCCAACCAGGGAGCAAACCTACAACCTAGGTATATGCCCCAAACAAGAATTGAATTTGGAACATTTTAGTGTATAGGATGATGCTTCAACCAACTTAGCCACCTGGCCAAGGCAAAAGATATCTTTTAATAGATAAACTACGAACCCATAAGGAGATTTTAGTAGAATACTTAAGAGACATGAAGAGAGAGGAAGAGAAAAAATAAACTTGATGCTATGGACTGAAATGTGTTCCCCCAAAATTCATATCCTGAAGTCCTACAAAGAAGAGAGAAAAGAACTAGGAAAAGAGTTTTCACCAGAAACCACCATGCTGGCACCTTGATTCTAGACTTCTAGCCTCCAGAACTGTGAGTAAATAAATCCCTGTTGTTTAAGCCAGTTAGTGTATGGTATTTAGTTATTGCAGCCCAGGATGACTAAGATACTTGATATCTTTATTTTAAAATGCATTACATAAATTGAAAAAGAAGACAATCATGATTGAGAACCAATTTAATGATCCAAAAGGTCAAGAACTTGTGACCCAAAAAATACCTTGATCTTGGATTTCTCAGCTTCCAGAACTGTGAGAAATAAATGTTTTTGTTTATAAGCCAGTAGTCTCTGGGATTGTCACAGCTGCCTGGACAGACTGAGACTACTAAAGACAGTGCTTACACTGCCTACACACCCATAAACTAAAGACCAGCAGCAAGGCTATCCAAAACCCAACTTCACACTTCTTAAGAAAATCAGATGTGGAGCACCTTTTAATTTTTGGTAGAACACAAATATGGATGTATCCATATTTTTAGCACATGGTGTATTGGAACCTAGAAGTGTAAAGGACTGGGAGAGTTGGGGAAAAGCTAAAGCCATTCTTTTAGGGAAAATGCCTCCGGAGACTTTTGTTCCAGAGGTTCATGAGCTCTATCACCAAATGCCAAATAAACTGAGGCAATCAACAATAAAATTCAAGGTTCCCAATTACTTTCACTACAAAGAGTAAAAGTGTTTTCTGTGAGCTGAATAATGTGGATAATTTCCTCAATTGTCTATTACATTTTGACTATATCAATGCTATCCAGCCAGCAATATGTGAGCTAACTAAATCTTTAAATACACTGGCAATGTAAAGATTGTCTTCTTTTCATAGAAATCAACTCTGAATTCTCCAGGAACTTCTCCTCTGCTGTTGCGGGGAGCCCTGCAATACTGGAAAGCAGCTGGCCACTGTCATGAACGCACCAACAACTCAAGGTTCTCAGCACAATGTGTGTCCCACAGGCCCCCAACTTTGGGGATGTGCCATTCACTCCAGCATCACAGCTAATTGACAGTTCTGTCTGTGGAAGGGTCTTTGCTAGTTCTGTCCTCTTGGCAGAGTTTTAGATGGTGGAATTCCACAGATAGTCATCTTTCACTTTAGGTCTTGTCATCCTGCTAAATGAAGAAACCAGACAACTTTTGGGGTTCCCTCAGTCCCCAGTACAGAGGAACACATGTACTCTCACTTCACACAGCTTCACCAGTCTTTTGAACAACTGTTGATCAGCACCAGGAACAGCCTGAATGCCTGACAACCCCCAGTAGCAGTGGATGGTGATGTCATTGCCCTTATGCCACCCAGTAAAAGGTTTTATAACCTCTACAGTTTGAGACCTCCAGCTATGGCAGCAAAGATGAACACCCTTTGGGGAAGCAAAGGGCAGAGTGCTATGTTTCACTGACCTTAGCCCAACCATTTGTCCATTATCTTGGAGAAGTTCCAAGTTTCCAACCTTCAGAGGAAGCTCTGGCAGAACCCAAATGTGATCTGTGTGCTCAGAAGTTCATCAAAGTCTCTCTCCTTGCAGCCCCAAGCCCCATGGTAGAGGGGTAAGGCTACAGGGAGTTTCAGGGGTGATGGATGGGGTACCAGGGAGTGAGTGGCAAAAGAGAATGAAAAGTGGAGTGATGCTGAGAACAGGCTAGACATTTAGGAAGGCTGTAGAAATGTTTCTTTCAATATTCAGGAGGGATTGTTCTGCAGAATTATGGGGAGTCAAAGGAGAATAAGAAAATATGACTCATTATCATTTATTTTTGCCCAAGTTCCAGCTGAGTAGCAGCCAGAAAGCTCATGGAAGGCTGTAGACTTGAGAATTTACATCAAAACCCAGTAGGATGTTAATTTACAGTTGAAATAGTAGCAGAAGAAAGACCGAAATTGCTACTTTTATGGCAGCTGTGTTAGGGTGTGCATGTGTGTGTGCTTGTTGGGGGGATGGGCAGGAGGATAGGATGTTACTTGTGTTAAATAAGATAATTTTCAAATATGCTTTGCAAGGGTAGAGGAATTTTTTCTTTCATATTTAGGTGATTTTCTTGCTTTCCTAACTGTGAAATTCCAGCAGCTTGCTACCCAGATTCCATGCCTCATAAGGGCTGCTGCTCCCCTCAGCTCCCACCCCAACCTACCCAGTTTCTGACACAACTGTGTTAAGAGCAACAAGCACTGAAGGACCTAAGAAAGAACACAGGCTAATTCAAAATACTGTGAGAATTGGGGTGATTAATCCAAACTCCTGGTCTTTACATAGGATATCTTCACTGAAGTTTAGAAGTGGGTCTATACATTGTTCTATGCACCTTTCAGTAAAAATACTGATTGAGCCCTGGCTGGTGTGGCTCCGTGTATTGAGCACTGGCCTGAAAACCAAAACATCGCTGGTTCTATTCCCAGTCATGGCACATGCCTGAGTTGCAGGCCATGTCCCTGGTGGGGTCACACAAGAGGCAACCACTTTGATGTTTTTCTCCCTCTCTTTCTCCCTCCCTTCCCCTCTGTCTAAAAATAAATAAATAAAATCTTTTAAAAATACTGGTTGATATTCTATGTCAGGCATTGTGCTAGGTTCTAGATATATAATTATAAATAAAAGTGAAGAGATGCCTCCCTTCGTGTAACCTGAAGTCTGGTAGAGGAGAAAGGCTTTGTACAAATGTTTTATGATTTTAAATGTGAATAAATGCTATGAAGAAAAAGTATAAAATACTTTAAGAGAGAATCATATGAGGACCAAGATAGACTGTATGGCCTAGCAAGGCTGAGGCCTAAATGATAGAAAAAGCCAGACAGGCAAAGAATGTGGGGAAGGAGATCGTGGTAGAGGGTAAAGCATGAACAAAGACATGAGGCAGGATGGAAACTGGTATATCTGAGGAACTGAAACAAAGAAAGAGCAGAGGGAGACAGAGACATAGAAGTAAGTTGAGACTAGATTATACTGGGTCTTTTAGTGATGGTACCAGTTTTGTATTTTAAAAATAATTTTACAGAAAAAAATACTGGGAGACACCCTTTAACTTAATAATTAAAGATAACATGAGTACATAGTGTCATATATAGTTATCATATATCTCTTCATTGGATGCACTGAGAAGGACTCAATATTTCTTTGGCATTCTTATTTTTAACACATTTTGTTGATTAAACTCTTACAGTTGTCCCATTTTTTCTCCTCGTTATTCCCCTCCACCCTCCACCCTCCACCCTCCCTCCCCTCCAGCATTCCCCCTCCTTAGTTCATGTCCATGGGTCGTACATATAAGTTCTTTGGCTTCTCCATTTCCCATAGTATTCTTAACCTCCCTATTTTGTACCCAAAATTAATGCTTCTTATTTCCTGTATCTTTTCCCCCATTCTTCCTCCTCTCCCTCTCCACTGATAACCCTCCATGTGATCTCCATTCCTGTGATTCTGTTCCTGTCCCAGTTTGCTCACTTTGTTTTTGTTTTTTTTTTTTAAGTTCAGTTGTTAATAGTTGTTTGTTGTCATTTTACTGTGCATAGTTTTTTATCTTCTTTTTCTTAGATAAGTCCCTTTAACATTTTATATAATAAGGGCTTGGTGATGATGAACTCCTTTACTTGACCTTATCTGGGAAGCACTTCATCTGTCCTTCCATTCTAAATGAAAGCTTTGCTGGATAGAGTCATCTTGAATGTGTGTCCTTGCCTGTCATGACTTGAAATATTTCTTTCCAGCCCCTTCTTGCCTGCAAGGTTTCGTTTCTTTTGAAAAATCAGTAGATAGTCTTATGGGGACTGCTTTGTAGGTAATTGTCTCCTTTTTTCTTGCTGCTTTTAAGATTCTCTCCTCATCTTTAGTCTTGCCTAATGTAACTACAATGTGTCTTGGTATGTGCTTCCTGGGGTCCAACTTCATTGGGACTCTCTGAGTTTCCTGGACTTCCTAGAAGTCTATTTCCTTTGCCAGATTGGGGAAGTTCTCCTTGAGTATGTTTTCAAATGGGTTTTCAATTTCTTTTCTTCCTCTTCTCCTTCTGGCACCCCTATGATTTGGATGTTTGAATGTTTAAAGTTGTTCCGGAGGTTCTTAAGCCTGTCCTCATTTTTTTTGAATTCTCATTTCTCCATTCTGTTCTGGTTGAATGTTTATTTCTTCCTTCTGCTCCAAACCATTGATTTGATTCCTGGTTTCCTTCCCTTCACTGTTGGTTCCCTGTATATTCGTCTTTATTTTATTTCACATAGCCTTCACTTTTTCCTCTATTTTGTGACCATACTCAACCATTTCTGTGAGCACCCTGATTACCAGTGTTTTGAACTCTGCATCTGATAAGTTGGCTATCTCTTCATTGCTTAGTTCTATTTTTGGAGTTTTGATCTGTTCTTTCATTTGGGTCATATGTCTTTGCCTCAGCATGCCTGTTACATAGTAAAGAATGGAGCTTTAGGTATTCACCAGGGCTGGGCAACCCACGTCACTGTGTTTAGGAGCCATATGTCGGGGAGGGATTCAAGAGGGAACAATAGCACTTGCTCAGCTCTCCATCAGCTTTCAGTCACTTCCCCTGCTACCCAAAAGCAAATTGGGCCCTTCTGGTGCTGATTCCTGTGTAGGTGGGTTTGTGTACATTCTAGAACCCTGTGGGTCTCTCCAACCAACTCTTCTGTGAAGCTGCGAGTTTCTCCCACTGCCACAACCCCTACAGGTTTTTTCAGAGGTGTTTGAGGCTTTATTTCCCTGCACTGGAATCCTGGGTTGTGCAGTCTGTCTCACTCCCCTGTTTTTCCTGCCTGTTTATCCACACACAAGTGTGGGACCACCAGCCACCTCCTTGCCACGCTTCCTTTCAGTCACAGCTACCTGTCCCCACCCCTCCTACCAGGCTGGATGAATATTTCTTCTTTAACTCCTTGGTTGTTGGACTTCCGTACATTTCAATTTTCTGGCAGTTGTGGTTATTTTTTGTTTTTAAATTTGTTGTTGTCCTTCTTTTGGTTGTGTGAGGAGGCAAAGTGTATCTACCTATGCTCTATCTTAGCCAGAAGTTTTTCTTCAGTATTCTTGCCAAAGAAATGCTTAATATGAATTAATCATTAAAAGACAACAGACAACTTCAAAATGAGGGGTATTCTATACAACAAATAGCCCACAATTTTCAAAAATTTCAAGATTATGAAAGACAAAGAAAGTCTGAGAAACTCTTCCAGATGAAAGGAGATGAAAGAGATAAGACAACTTAAACATGTGATGCTAATCCCTAGAAATGACATTAGTGGGACAATTGGTGACATTCAACTAGTCTGCATATGCAAGAATACTATTTCATTGATGATAATTTTCTGATTATGATGGTTGGACTGTGGTTTTCTAAGTTGTTAACATTTCAGGAAGCTGGGTGAAGAACATATATAGGAGTTATTTATACTATTTTTACAACAATTTTTTAAGTCTGTAAATTATTTCAAAATAAAAAGTTAAAAAATAAATTGAAAATGTTTTAATTAAAATGTTTTTAAGTTTTATATTTCATCCTAGATATAATGGCAAGTCCTTGATAGGTTTTAAACAAGGGAATGTCTTGATCTAGTTCATGGTTTTAAACATTTTTCTCTCCACTCTGTGGGAAATAGATTGGAGCAAGACCATGGGTATGTGGACAGGGTGGCAGGAGATTTGAGCAAATGACATCATAACCTCTGGTCTTATTTTCTCAGCTCTCAAATGAGAATATTGATCTATCCCTATTTACCAAGACACATTCAGGACCTACCTGTATTGGAGTCACCTGGGAAACTTCAAACATTCAGATCCCTGGGCCCCACACCCTCATGCTTGTAGTCAATTTGGACTCTGGCCAGTGGTGTCCACAGTGATGTGGATGCAATGAACAAATTCACACAGACTGCAGAAGTCCAGTGGCGAAAAGGGACAGCATGGCCACTCTCTGAGTGAGATTGTGCCTGGACGGGCTTTTATTGCTTTCTGGGAGCATTACCTCAAGGAAGGTCCTCATTCATCATTGTCAGGCAGTAATGATCAAACAATAGTTAACATTCAAAGAACTATTTAGGGCTTAATCTGAGTCAGGATCAGTTAGCTAAAGGGCTATAAAACTCTGGCAATCAAACTCACGTCAGGCTTGCACCCTTATCAGAAAATTGAGGACATTCTTAGCAAATCAGGTTTCACAGGATTTTATGCATTCTTTCTTAGGCATGATCACCCAGGAACTGCCTGTTCCTGCCTAGGGCTGCAGCACCCTCTGGCATTGTTTCAGGCTTAAGTCAGGCAGGGGAAATAAGGCAGCCAAGAGATTAGGAGACTTCTCACAGACAGAATGAGGACTCAGGCTATGTCAAAGTCGAGGGATGAGGGTCCATCCACCCCTTTTTCTATAATCCCCCAAGTCCTTCCCTGAGGGCTCCTTCATGACAGTGCCTGTTCTTAGATCATCCCTCCTTAAGGGATTGTACCCAACATTGGCTAACCAGTCATCTGTCCGGAGCCAAGCAGGGTGAAGTAAAAGGGGGCAGAGGCAGCACCCAGCTGGGAAGATAAGCTTTGTCTCCTTAGTGGCTTATGGCCCCAAGGTCTCTTTACTCAGCCTTAGCCATGGGGTTACAGCTTCTGAAACAAGGCAGGGCAGTTCCCAATAACTCAGCTCCAGCTGTCATACAAATACTATAGGCTATGAGCCTTAAATAATAGGCATTTATGTGTTTTTCACAGTTCCAAGGCTGGGAAGTCCAGAAGCAAGTGCACTCTGTTGTCCATTCCTCTTCTTATAATGGCAAGAGCCCTATCAGATATTCATCCTACCATAGGTCCTCATTTAACCTTAATTATCTACTTAAAATGTTTATCTCCAAATACAGTCATATTGAGTATAATACTTCCACTTATGAATGTGGGGCACAATTCAATTGATAACACATGAAATCCAGGAACCTGTCATTTTGCATTAGACACTCTCCCACATGATTCCAATGTCCTGTCCTACTGGTTTGGCACCTAGAGGCCCTGGGGTATAGATTCTGTAACTCTCTACCTTCATTCCTACTGTGAGTACCATTGGCCCCTTGTGGGCTGCTCTGCCTGGTAACCCATCTCTCACTAGCCATCTTTTGTCAGAGCCCATAGTGTGTCTCTGGGTACTTTCACTGCCCTACTGCTTACCAACATATGGACTTAAGCAGGTCATTTACCTTCTCTTGGTCTCAGCTTCCTCATGTAAATAGTAAAGGGATTGCACAGAAGAGTCTCTGTAAGATCCCTAGGTGCTATAAAACTCTGATCATTGACAGTAATATTCTAGAGACTTACATTAGATTGAATTCAGGGTTTACAAAAGAATTTTTAAAAACACTCAGGATCGCTTACTGCATGCCAACCAAGAACATCTCATGCAAATTTTCCCAGTAAAAGATGTGTCTGGCATATTATCATCTAGTGAAATCTATATTGGGGAAACCCCAAAACGCAGTTTTCCTCGTTCTTTGAAGTTCTACATGTCTGATGTCTTTACCATTAATCAAAAACCCTTCTCTGCAGTCATTTCAGGTACCATGTTTCTCTCTGGCTCCCTAGGACTCATGAATTTGCTGCCCTGAACAGTGAATGGTGCCTTCCACAAGCACACATAGCCTATAGTGATGGGGATAGAACTTTAGGGAAGAAGATATTTAACCACAGCATGGTGATACCTGAGACATAGAGCGCCCATGTCAGAATGCCAAGAAGGGTTGAGGAAGAAGAGAAGTTAATTCCTGCTTTGGCCACTCTAGTTAGCTTTGCCCAGCTTAAACATCACTTCTAAGAAAGCCTTAGGAGAAGGCTCTCTCTGAACCACTCCAGTCTACATGCTCTTCTCCCTCTATAAACTGTTTTAGTATTCATGATTCCCATCTTTCATCCATTCTCTCTTCTAAGCCTAGAGAGGCAAAGACCATGTGGGTTTTGCACAACACTGAATTCTTAGTGTTTTAAAGTGTGTCTGACCAAGAGTGAGTGCTCAGTAAATATTTGTGGAATCAGTGAGTGAACCATTTTTCTCTGATGGACACTGACTTTCACTGAGGTCTGTTTCAGGGAGAATATCTTTATGTCTTGGTTCTAAGACAGATGTAGTCCCTTCATTTTTTTCTTCTTTTTATCCCCAGCACCAGCAAAGAACTTGGTCCACTGTAAGTACCTAAATGCTTGAAAGAATGAATGAAGAGCTATGACTGAACTGGCATTTAGCACTGAATGGGGAAAACCTCAGGAGGAGGTTTAAGACAGAAACGAGAAAAGGTGATGGAATCAGGGGAACAGGCATAAATCCACATGTAACCACTCAGCTGTCCTGGGGTGGTAAGGGTTTGATGGAACTGCTGAGATGGAACTTCTTTCAGTTTATTAGATGATAGACATAGCAGGTGCCCCTTGTACTCACCTTAGCTTGGATCCCTGGTGCAGCTGTGGACAGCAGGAAAGCCTGCTCTCACTGGGCAGCCCAGGTGGCTCTCTATTTATTGTCTTCCCAGAATCTTTACCTTCACTCTGCACCTCTCTAAGACCTGAGAGGAGCCTACTCCATTCACCTCCATGCATAGCATTGGAATCCTAAGAGATGTTCCTACTCCTGGGGTAACCCAGTATAGGAAACCATCCTTGGGTGGACAGTTCTGCTGCAGCTCCTCAGAAGGGTCAGCTGGACTGAATCCAGTTGCCCAGAGCAGTAACCAGTCCAATAACCCTTCCTTCTACTGGCTTTGCTTCCTTCCTTCTTTCACCCTCCGTGGTCCCTCACTTCTACTCTTTGATTTTGAAAAATGAGTAAGGTTAAACAGGTGGAGAGGAGAGAGTGCATTCTAAGCAGAAAGAAAAGCAGAGTGGAGGCAAAAAGGAGAGAGACTAGAAAGATGAAAGGAAGAGGGAGATTGTTGCTGCAGGTACATGCGTGATCCAAGTAAGGCTTGTAACCCAAATGTGTCAACAGACCATGGAACAAATAAAAACATGTACGAGACTCACACTGGTTATCAAGTGCTGTAAATGTGGCAGAAGGGGCAGGAAAGAAGGAGATCACAAAATGACCTGGGCACACACATGTGTGCCAGGCAGCATCTCTGGCAAAGAAACTCACCTACACGGGTTCTCCTGTTTAACAATGTGAGGCTGCATTGCCAAAGCCATCCACAGCAGTCACATCTCATAAATTTCCAATCAGTTCCAAATCGGCTTGATCGGTTCTAAATAAGGAGACCATTGCGCCACCCTTACAATGCATTTACTGAGACATAAATATGTACGCAGTTCTATATTAGCATTAATTAGCAGCAATTGCCTCGAAATGCTCAGCATAACACTGGGAAGCAATAATGGAACTGTGATTCTTTTCCACTAGTAGGAGCAGTCCAGAATCATACATAATGTAACAGTGTATAGTGCAGCTGGTAGCAGCAGACTGGATCATAGAAGATGATTTTAGCTTGTTTTTACGATCATGAAAAATTGCCTTTCAATTAGGCCCCAAAAACAAATACTATCCTATAGCTCTGGGGGTGAGGGGGACTACTGAATCATAATATATAACAGTAAATAATGATCCAGCTTAGAGGCCCCAAAGCTGGGCTCTTTATTGATGTTAAATCCAAATTTATAGCATCTAAAGGAGTACCTGTGGCAGTGACATAAAGCAGGTGCCACCTGACCATAAGTGAGGCTGATTCAAATACATAAGATGGGCCTAAACTGTGAACAGGAAGCTCTGTTCCCACTGGGCAGTCCAGGGAAGGTGTCATGTCCAGTGGCAGTGTAACAGGGTGCAGCCAAGTGGGGGACCCCAAATAGGGATTTGGAATGGGGTCCAGAACTCAAGGTGTCCAGGAAATATTAGGATGTCCTCACCCTTTCCCCCCACAGGTGTGAGTTGGGGGAAGGGACACATGGAACAGGAACATGCAGGGCTATTTTGTACAGCAACAGCTTTGCAGCCAACCTCTGGCATGGTCATTTAACATATCTATAACCTTTAACTGGTTGCATAGATATGTTAAATAGCTCTGACCATACTTTGAGCCAGGGAGAAGGGAGTGACCTCCACCCAAGATGTAACCTGAGAGGCAACTCCCCCTGGTTATAGCACATGTGTGAGAGCTTGGATATGATTGGCTCCACGCCATGGGGCCATGCCTGCCCAGACTCGCCATGGCAGCTCATTAAAGCTGGAAGGATATGGGAGTGCTGGCAAGTGTAGCCAATTGTGGGAGGAGTCAGAAATGGGGCTGCAGAGGAGAACTGGTGTGGGGATTTAAACCCAAATGCAGCAGCCATTAAGGGGAGAACTACTCAGTTTTGCCAGAGTGCAGACCCCCAAAGCTTTGGTGAAAAGAGAACCATGCAGTTTTAGCCAGAGTGCAGAACCCCTTGCAGCTTTAGTAGGAGGAGAACCACATAGTTTTGGCAGACTGGAGACCCCCTCACGGCTTTGCCAGAGTGGGGACCCGTGTAGCTTTGGTAGAAGAGGATCACATGGCTTTGGGGTGCTCCCTTTGGCCACATGGCCTGGGAAGCAGGAGAGACTTTGCCTGTAAGAAGGGTGAAAGAACTCTTGCCAGTAGGCCTTGAGAAGGTGCCAAATGACTTTGGATTAACTGAAGATCCTGACGGCAACACAGCTGATGGTGCTGGGAGCCTGAATCATGGACCTCTACTTCTTTTCCTGAGATACAATACCCCAGATTAGGGCAGGGGGAGAAGGAAGCACTGTAGGCATCCATGGGTATCCCAAAGGACTTTGATATTTTAATGAAGACATTAGGTCACTACTTTAAGTCTATATAGCTTTAAATAAACATTTCCTTTCCTTTTCACAAATCTCTGGCATTGAGAGACGTCTTTCCTAAAGCGGCGGACAATTGAACCTAGTAGAGGGCCCTTTCGGTAATTGTATATCATGCCTCCCTTGGACCCTGTGTTCCATAACAGCAGCTCAGGAAAGAAGGGCCACAGTGGAATGAGAAAGCCTGTTCAATGTTTTCGGCTCATCTCCTGGTCATAGAGCTTCATCAGTAAATTAGAGCATATCAGAGGAAAAGTGAGCAAAATCCCAGTGGGCTCCTCAGTTTATTATCCTGTCATCTCCATTGCCTTCATTTTCTCAACCACTTCAGGCTTGGGGTGTTTTGGGGTTGTTTTTTTTTCAACCATTTTATTCAGATTTAATTACATACTATACAATTCACCCATTTTAAGTATACAGGGTGTATATTAAAGCATATATATAGCACATATATATAGCACATATAAAGCACAACCTGTATATGCTTTAATATACACCCTGTACATATACACCCTGTTTGTAGGTAATAATATGGGTGTAATAATTTATAGCTTTAATTACAACATTTCACCTAAAATATCATATGGCATTGCTTGAGTGTGATATTGTTATGTTACAGAATTACATGTTTATGATTTTATAATAAATGATTTTGTATTAAAAAAGGGGTGTTATTTGTGCTAGACCCTGTATAATGGGTTTTGGTATATCACATTATTAACTTTTTAATTGCTTTATGTATAAACATAAAATCTGCCATTTTGCCATTTTTGATAGAATAATTTTTTATATAACAAAATTTACTATTTAGCTATTATAAGTATACAATTTTGTTCTATTAATTACATTCAAATTGGGCAATCATTACCACCATCTATCTTCATAAATTTTCGTCCCCTCAGAAAAAACATAAACTCACTACTCATTAAGCAACAAATCCCTGTAATCCCCTATTCTCCTCCATGATATAACTCTAATCTATTTTCTTCTCAATGAATTTGCCTATTGTAGATATATTTTGTAGGTGGAATCACATAATATTTGTCCTTTGTGTATGGCTTATTTGACTTAGCATAATATCTTCAAGGTTTTTTTTTAATATATGTTGTAGCATATATTAAAAATTCTGTTTTGTGGCTAAATCATATTTCATAGTATGTATATACCACATTTTTAAAAATTCATTCATATGTTGGTGGATGCTTTAGTGGTTTCTACCTTTGGCTCTTGTGACTAATGATGCTATGAAAACTGGCCTACAAGTATCCATTTTAGTTCCTTTTCAATTCTTTTTAGTATATACATAAAAATGGAATTGCTGGGTTAATTTAGCTTTTTGAGGAACCAGCAAACTGTTTTCCATAGGAGTGGCACCATTCTACATTCCCACCAGCCAAGTCTGAATGTTCTAATATACTTCATATTTTCCTGTTTTTGAAAAACTTTATCTATCCTATTAAATGTGAAGCGGCATCTCATTATGATTTTGACTTGCATTTCCCTGATAACTAGTAATGTTGAACATATTTTCATGTGCTTTTTGGCCATTTGTATATCTTCTTTAGAGAAATGTTGTATTAGTTTACTAGGACTGCCATAACAAAATATTACAGACTGGGTATTTAAGCTGAAATTTATTTTCTCAGTTCTAGAGACTAAAAGTCTGAGTTGAAAGTGCCAGCAGGTTTTGATGTTCCATATGTCGTTTTTGTTTTTGTTTTTGGAGGGTGAAGGTAGGAATAGAATAAGAGAGAAGAAGGTTATTATTAGGTTTTTAATCTTGAAGTGTTGCATTTGATCAGGTCTAAGCACATGCACACTGTCACAAAGGACATATGTCTTCACTCCTCTCTGTAGGGCTCTAACCATACTATCTCACTAAAATAATGTGATAATATTTATTAGAGGTAAACAAGAAATCATATACACCTGATTCATAGTATATCTGCCTTCAAATGCTTGCTAGACTATAAATTACCTGAAGGCGAAAGTCACTTCTTATTCAACTTTGAATCTGGCTCTCAGTTTTTGTTGAGTAAGTCATAGTCCCAGGCATAAAAACATTTTCTCATGTAGTAGGTATTATCATCCTCTTCCATAGATGAGGAAATAGGGGCTCAGAGAGATCAAGTGGCTTGCCCAAGTTTACCCAGTAAGTGGCAGAAGGAAAAGGTAAACCTGGTTCTAGCCAGCTCCTGCATAAAGGTGGAAATGAAAGTACTCTATAGATAAAGAGCATTCATCCCAATGAGACTTGTGAGTGTGCTGAGCTCATCTCCAAGAGATAAATATTATTTACAAGGTTTCATTGCTGCCTCCATGAAATTTTTTTCTCCCTTTCCTTAGTCCCTAACTTCTTGTTATAGGCCTTGCTAAAATCAAAAGAGATCTGACCTCTGGGTTAGGCTCTGCCTACCCAAAGCATAACAAAGTAATAGATCCTCAGTAAAGTCGTGCAATGTATTTAGCCTCCTTTTTAGTCTCCTGTCTTCAGTGGCAGGGAAAACAACTATATAATCAGGGGAAACTTCTCCATATTCCTTCAATTTTACACATTCACTGATAGGAATCCTTTTAGTATTGATAGCACAAGCTAAAAATTATTGTCTAAACTAAGATTTTTTAATATCAGTCAGAAGGGGAAAACGTGATTTAATTTCTTATGTGCATATGAAGCAAACAGATACTACTTTAATAGATAAGAATATTCTCCATTCATGGTAATTGTAATAAAGACATGAAATTTGTTTTAATGGGATGGGTAGATAAAACAGCTATGATACATTTACACAGTGGAATACTACTTGGCTGTAAAAAAAATAAATAAAAGAAAAATACAGGAGGAAGATGGTGACAAGGTAGGAGGGAGCAAATTACACTTCCCCCTACACACAGGAGAAAAACCTAGCCAATCTATGGAGGAACAGAGCAAACAGCCAACAGTACCCCAGCATATATGAAAATAGGAGACCAAAAATTGTAGCAGACACTGAAAAACCAGACAGTAAGGAGAATGCTTCAGACAAGAAGGTCCCAGGAACCAGGGCAACTGCAGCCCCAGGCCGGGTGCCCGCTGGGTCTGCCACAAGGTTCTTGGGAGAGAGCTGGGTCAACTGCTCCCTCCCTGGCCAAACAAGGTTTGAGCGGCACCAGGAGAGACCTGGTTGCTTGAAGTCGCAGAGAGAGGAATAAGGACTCAGTGACAAACACACAAGGGCTGTGAGCACCCACGGAGTTTGTGGATGCCAGCTGGGGAGAGTTCAGAGTTGGGCCATGATGGGCCCTGACTCAGATAGTCCCTGGTCTGGCTGGAGAATTGGGCTGTGTGAGAGGCCAGGCAGCATTATGGAGTGGCAGGCTCGAGTAGGAGGAATTTCGCAAAAAGAAAAAATGAAAGAAGAGACACTGTTTGGGGAATTCACCTGCAGCAATCACTCCCACCCCACAGCCTGGCAGTGCTTCTGAGGTAGTGTGTAGGAAGCCCTGCAGGCGCCCATAGCACTGGGAAGGGTGCACACCCCAACCCGTGGGGCCAGAGGCAACCTAGCCGAGTGTGCACACCCAGAACCTGGGGAGAATGCACTCCGCTGAAGGCCCTGAGCCCACAGCCATAACCCCAAGGAAAGTGCACTCTGAGGAAGGCCTGGATCCCACACCAGAGGCGCCAGGCTAGCTCTGGGGAGAGTGAGCAGCTAGCCCTGGGGAGAGTGCCTGAGGCTGAGTGCAGATCAGGAAGGGAGAGAAGCCCCTCAGCCTGCTGCAGCCAGCAAGACCAGAAAAATCAGTTTGGCCAGTTTGAAGCTACCAAGAGGCTTTTTTTAAGTTTTATTATTTTTTTAGCTCTCATTTTCTTTTTCCTCTACCTCCACCTCTCTCATTTTATTCCTTCTTCCTTTCTTTCCAATTTTATCTCTTCTTCCTTGCTTCTGCTGCTTCTTTTTTTTTTTTTAAATACCCACAAGTGAGACCAAAAAACCCTGCATCTGTGAAAAGACAACAGTTGGATACAAAGAGGGGGCATCCCAACAGCTGACACAGTGAGACAAATTTCAATTTGCTATTACAGAGAAACTGCAAGTCATTGCATATTTGTATTATTATTTTTTTCATTATTCTTACATCTTTTATTTTAATAGTATTTTTGTATTCCTCTTCTTTCTGTTTAGTCTTCTTGGCTTGGCTGGTTATATTGTATCACCTCAGAGGTTTCCCCTGTTATCTCATTCATAGTGTATTGCTAATTGACTGTCCTTCACTTCACTTGTATCCCATTAGCACACTACTCAAGGTCCTATACTCCCTATTCTTGTTATCCACATCACATACATTCTGTCATATGATTGTTGCTCTAATATTATTGTAAATAATAGCTGTTCCATACAATTATAAATACTACACAACACGCCCCCCCCCTCCCCAGATCTTAGCCCACTTCACGGTTTCCTGAACTCTATTACTGAAGTGGTTAACTCTTATCTCTCATACAGGACACCTATTTACTATCCTTTACTCTCACCTTACCTCAGAATCTGGCCTCCCACAACCTCACTGCCTTCCAGATACAACTCACAGCCCTTCCTTCCCCAACAAGAGTCTTATCTTCTTTCCATCTTTTCTAAAAAGTGGTTAATTGGGTGGAAAACCACAGTTAACACTATACATAGCCAAAGAATCTCTTATCTCTTCTCTACCAGCTGCTACTGTAAATATCATAGAATAATCTCTTGCTGCCCTAAGCCATTTTGCCTTTCCCCTCCAACTGATCACAAAAAAGAGTAGGTAAAAGCGGTGAACACCAGGATACCCACTGGAAGAAGAAACCCAGCAACAAAGGAACCACCAACAGATAACAACAGAAGGAGGTGCAGGAGGGAGTAGAAGCCACACCAACCTCAATCCAGGACCTATCTGGAAATACAGCTAAATAGTGTAGAAATTACCCAGAACAAACAACTAAACAAGAGCAACAGAGAATCCTCAAAACCCTGTACACACAGAAGAACCAGATTCAACACAGCCTGCCCTCACCAGCACAACAAAATACAAGAGGTGGTGGACAGAGTGACCTTCAGTTAACCAGCTGGTAGGAAGGACCCAACAATAATCAAAACCCAAAGACAAACACAGAGCCAACTTAAACGAATGCCCAAGACCAGTGAGCTCAGGAGATCAAGGATACTGCACCACTGAATCTCACAGATATTCTACCACAGAAGTTTACACCATAATACCAGGGAGCCAGAACAGATCAATTTAAGAAGCTGAGGCTAATAAGAAGACTCTCACAAACAATGGGAAGACAAAGAAACAATCCCCAAATGAAAGGAAAGGAGGAAGTCTCAGAAAGAATGCTAAATGAAATAGAGGAAAGTCAACTATCAGATATTGAGTTCAAAACAATGGTTATCAGGAAGCTCAATGAGCTCACAGTGAATTACCAGAAACTACAGGGAAACTACAATGAACTCATTACAAATTATATCAACATGAAAAAGGAAGTAGAAACTATCAAAAAGGGCCAAGAGGAAATGAAGAATACAATTTCTGAACTGAAGAACACAGTAGAAGGAATCAAAAGCAGCTATGAAGCAGAAGATCAGATCAACTAGAAAAAGCACCCAGAAAGAGCAAGAACAGGAAAAGAGGCTCAGAAAGGATGAAGAGGGATTAAGAGAAATGCAGGACAACATGAAAAGTAATAAAATCCCTATAATAGGGATACCAGAAGGAGAAGAAGATAAAGGGATAGAAAACCTGTTTGAAACAGTAATGATGGAAAACTTCCCTAATTTGATGAGAGAAAAAGTCACACAAATCCAGGAAACACAGAGAGTCCCAATCAAGAAGAGCCCAAAGATGCCTACTTCACGACACATCATAATTAAAATGGCAAAATTTCAAGACAAAGAGAGAATCTTAAAGGCAGCAAGGGAGAACCCAGAAGTAACATACAAGGGAGCCCCAATAAGGTTAGCAGCTGACTTCTCAATGGAAATGCTCCAAGCCAGAAGAGAATGGCAAGAAATATTCCAAGTAATGAGAACCAGAGGTCTGCAACCAAGGCTACTTTACCCAACAAGGCTCTCAATCAAGATAAAAGGCCAAATAAGAAGTATCCCAGACAAAAGAAGTCTAAAAGAATACACTTCCACCAAACCAGCTCTGCAAGAGATGCTAAAGGGAATGCTTTCAGGAAAGGAAGGAAAGGAGAGAGAGAGAGAGGAACACAGGTAGGAAAATGGCAATGAATAAGTACCTATCAATAATGACCTTTAACATAAATGGATTAAATGCTCCAATCAAAAGACATAGAATAGCTCAATGGCTAAGAAAGCAAGACCCACACATATGCTGCCTACAAGAGAACCACCTCAGGACAAAAGACCTACACGGACTGAAAGTGAAGGGTTGGAAACAAATTTTCCAAGCAAGTACACAGGGAAAAAAGCTGGGGTAGCAATACTCATATACAACAAAATAGACTTCAAAAAGGGCCATAAAGAGAGACCCAGAAGGTCACTTC
This sequence comes from Trachops cirrhosus, assembly GCA_028533065.1. Classification (NCBI taxonomy): domain Eukaryota; kingdom Metazoa; phylum Chordata; class Mammalia; order Chiroptera; family Phyllostomidae; genus Trachops; species Trachops cirrhosus. The sequence goes on along the minus strand of JAPYXV010000174.1, from coordinate 31,089 downwards.
AAAATACTCAAGGGAAGAATCCACCAAGAAGATATAAACATAGTAAATATATATGCACCCAACATAGGAGCACCCAAATACATAAAGAAAATCTTAGAGGACTTCAAGAAAGATATTGACAGCAACACAATTATAGTAGGGGATTTTAACACCCCACTGTCAAAAATGGACCGATCCTCCAAACAAAATATCAACAAAGATATTGTGGCATTGAACAAGGCCCTAGATGAAATGGACTTAACGGATATATATAGAGAGCCCTCCATCCTAAAGAAACCAAATACACATTCTTTTCTAATGAACATGGAACATTTTCAAAGATAGACCATATGATAGGACACAAAACAAGCCTCAACAAATTCAAGAACATTGAAATCATACCAAGCATTTTCTCCAACCACAAGGACTGAAACTACAAACCAACCCAAAGGAAAAAAATCCAAAACACTCAAAATCATGAAGATTGACTAGTATGCTATTAAACAATGAATAGGTCAAGAATGAAATCAGGGAAGAAATCAAAAAGTTTCTGGAAACAAATGAAAATGAACTCTCAACAACCCAAAACTTATGGAACACAGCAAAGGCAGACTTGAGAGGGAAGTTCATAGCAATAGAGACCTACCTAAAAAAAGATAGAAACATTTCAAACAAACAACCTAACTCTACACCTACAAAAACTAGAGGAACAACAACAAAGACAGCCCAGAGCAAGTAGAAGAAAGGAAATAACCAGGATCAGAGGAGAATTAAATGACATAGAGACTAAAAGCACAATTCTAAGGATCAATGAATCCAGGAGCTGGATCTTTGAAAAGATAAACAAAATCAACAAGCTTTTAAGCAGGCTAATCAAGAAAAAAAGAGAGAGGACCCAAGTGAACACAATCAGAAATGAAACAGGAGAGATTACAACTGATAGCACAGAAATACAAAGGACTGTAAGAAATTACTATGAAGAACTATATGCCAAGAAATTTGAAAGCCTAGGTGAAATGGACACATTGCTAGAAAAATATAATCTTCCAAAACTCAAAGAAGCAGAAAGCTTGAACAGACCAATAACAGCTGATGAAGTTGATACAGTAATCAAAAAACTCCTGACCCACAAAAGCTCTGAACCAGAGGGTTTCACAGAGATTTATACAAAGCATTTAAGGAAGAGCTAACCACTATTCTTTACAGACTATTCCAAAAAATCCAAAATGATGGAAGATTCCTAAACTCTTTTTATGAACCCAGCATCATCCTAATCTCAAAACCCGATAAAGACACAGCAAAGAAAGAAAACTTCAGGCCAATAAAGCTAGTGAACATAGATGCTAAAATCCTCAACAAAATATTGGCAAACCGCATCCAGCAATTCAATAAAAAGATCATACACCATGACCAAGTGGGATTTTTCCCAGAGATGCAAGAATGGTAAATTTTTCAGAATTCAGTAAATGTAACACATCACATAAACAAAAGCAAAGACAAAAATCACATGATCATATCAATAGATGTGGAAAAAGCATTTGATAAGGTACAGCACCCATTTATGATAAAAACACTCAGCAAAGTGGGAATAGAGGGAGCAATCCTCAACATAATAAAGGCCATATATGAGAGACCTACAGCCAACATCATACTCAATGCAAAAGAATTTAGAGCTTTCCCACTAAGATCAGGTGCAAGACAAGGTTGTCCACTTTCACCACTTCTATTCAACATAGTATTGGAAGTTTTAGCCACAGTGATCAGACAAGAAAAGGAAATAAATGTCATTCAAATCAGAAAGGAGGAAACAAAACTGTCATTGTTTGCATATGACATGATAGTGTACATAGAAAATCCTATAGACTCGGCCAAAAAACTGCTCTATGTAATAAATGAATTAGGCAAAACACCGGGACACAAAGTCAATATCCAGAAATCAAGGGCATTTTTGTATACCAACAATGAAACAGTGGAAGCAGAAATCAAGGAAAACATCCCATTCAATATAGCAAAAAGAAAAATAAAATACCTAGGAATAAACCTAACCAAGGAGGTAAAAGACCTGTACTCCAAAAATTACACAATGCTGAAGAAAGAAATCAAGGAAGACACAAATGGAAACATATACCATGTTCATGGATCCGAGAATTAACATCATCAAAAGCAACATACCATATAGCAACACACCATACCATCCAAAGCAACTTACAGATTCAATGCAGTACTTATTAATGTACCAATGGCATATTTTAACAGACAGAACAAACACTTCAAAAATTTATATGGAACCATAAACGACCGCGAATAGCTGCTGCAATTTTGAGAAAAAGGAGCAAAATAGGAGGGATCACAATACCTGACACCAAACTGTATTACAAGTCCACTGTAATCAAAACAGCCTGGCACCGGCATAAGAAAAGATACATAGACCAATGGAACAGAACAGAGAGCCCAGAAATAAACCCAAGTTCTAAAGTCAATTAATATTTGGCAAAGGGGGCAGCAACGTAAAATGGAATTAAAATAGCCTCTTCAACAAATGCTGTGGAAAAACTGGACAGCTACATGCAAAAAAATGAAACTCGATCACCAACATACACCATACACAAAAATAAATTCAAGGTAGATAAAAGGTTTAAATATAAGCCATGACACCATTAAAGTCCTAGAGGAGAACATAGGCAGGAAAATCTCAGATGTTTCATGCAACAACATTTTTACTGATATGTTCCCTAGAGCAAGGGACATAAAGGAAAGAATAAGCAATTGGGATCCCATCAAAATAAAAAGCTTCTACACAGCTAAAGAAAACTATTAAAATAAAAAGAGAACCAACCATACGGGAAAACATATTTGCCAATGATACCTCAGACAATGGTTTAATCTCCAAAATATATAGAACTTACATGGCTCCATTCTAAGAAGACAAGCAACCCAATTAAAAAATGGTCAATGGGCAAAGGACTTGAAAAGACACTTCTCCAAGGAGGACATACAGAGGATCCAGAGACACGTGAAAAGATGTTCAGTATCACTAGCTATCAGAGAGATGCAAATTAAAACCACAATGAGATACCACTTCACACCAGTCAGAATGGCCCTCATAAACAAAGCAACAAACAAGTATTGGAGAGGTTGTGGAGAAAAGAGAACCCTAGTGCACTGTTGGTGGGATTGCAGACTGGTACCACCACTATAGAAAACAGTCTGGAATTTTCTCAGAAAACTGAAAATGGATCTGCCTTTTGATCAAGCAATTCCACTGCTAGGATTATATCCTAAGAAACCTCAAACACCAATCCAAAAGAACCTATGCACCCCAATGTTCATAGCAGCACAATTTACAATAGCCAAGTGTTGGAAGCAACATAGGTGTCCATCAGTAAATGAGCGGATAAAAAAGTATGGTACATTTACACAATGGAATTCTATGCAGCAGGGAGGAAGAAGGAGCTTCTACCCTACTGGAAAGCATTATGCTAAGCAAAATAATCCAGGCAGTGAAAAACAAATACCATATGATCTCACCTTTAACAGGAACCTAAACAACAAAACAAACAAACAGACAAAATATAACCAGACACTGAAATAGAGAACAGGCTGACAATGACCAGAGGAGAGAGGGGAGGGGATTTCAGGGGAAAAGAGGAAGGGTTTAAAGGAACATGTATGAAGGACACATGGACCAAAACTGCAGGGGGGAGTAAAGATGGGAGGGAGAGGGAAGGGCTGAGGGGGCCAGATGGGATGGGAGTAAAAGACAGAAAACTGTACTTTAACAACAATTAAAATAAAATTTTAAAAATACAAATAGGAAAAATAAATAAGTAAACATATAAACAAACATATAAATAAATAAAAGAAAATTTCACCCTTTGCATCAGCATGGATGGACCTGGAGAACATTATGCTAAGTGAAATAAACCAGTTGGAAAGAGAAGTACCATATGATTTCACTCATATGTGGAATCTAATGAACAAACTGAACTATAAGTAATATGGAGACAGACTCACAGATAGAGAGCAGGATGACAGCCCGGGTGGTGGGGGTGAGAGGAGGGAGAGTAAAGAAATAAAGCAAAAAAAGAGAGAAAACTCATGGACGCAGACAACAGTGTGACAGTGTGTTGATTGTTAGGGGTCTGCGGGGAGAGGGGTGGATGGAGATAGAAGAGGGTATAGGGAGTAATGGCAATAGAAAATATACAATTAAAAACAGTTGAAATGGTAAAAATATATATATAAATAAATAATTAAAAAATGGGATGGGAACAAAGGTTATGAGATGAAAGTTTCAATACACCAAGAAATTAAAAACAGTTAATGATTATTCTTTTTTAAATTCACAATTTAACACAGTAATATACAATATTCACAAATTACCTACAGTGGTTTCAACCCTCTGCTGGTGAAATGTTTTTTCCTTTTTGCATATATACAAGGAGGCATGGACTCTTCTTAGTAATAAACAAAGAAGCTTTTCGGACATATGACAGCTCAGCTCCCGAGGTTCTATGAGTCAGACAGCAGCTTCACAAATGGAAGGCATCTGACCCCATTATTTCTCCCGTGGTGGTAACCTGGGACACAGTGAATCCAGTCATTTCCCTCTTACCTCATTTAATGAGGTTTACTGGGCAATCTCTCCAATGGCTTCATTATCCATCAGTTACCAACTGTTGGACAAAGAAGAAATATATCAAATGAATTTTGGAAATATTACATGTTCTTTCCTTGCTGAGATATTTATCTTTTGATGAAAAACACATAGGACCTTGTGGTAACTTGTTTAATAAATAGAGTTTGTTCATTCTATCTTTCCTCCCCAAAAGAAAAAACCTAATCACATGTAGAGAATGTGTCAGTGAAGCCTTATTTCATAAACGAGTGTCTGATCAAGGAAGTCCCAGAGCACCTTTTTATGTCTGAGTGTTTTTACTTTATGCCCTGTGTTTGCAACATGCTAGTTGCTTCATGGGGCACAGCCACTGCAAAACATATGAGGCATGTTAGGAAGATACTTTATACCCTGAGCACTAGAATAAACTCTCAGTAGCAGTTTTGAATACTGAATTATTAGAGTCATATATTTTGAAAAGTTTTATAGTTCAAATCACACACAGCATAGTTTCTATAGTTCCAGTGAGGGAATATTTGGGTAGATTCACTAACCAGTGGGATGAGATTAACTTCTCTAATCATGTTGTACAGTTGCTTACAGTGCTAGTTTCAAAGTCTGGCTTATGTGTGGGCTTCTAAGAACAGGGGTTCTAAAGCAATAGTACAAATGATTGAGGCTGGTCAGTCAGGCAATATCCCCTGTTATTCATTTTCTTACCCTACTTTCCCCTTTATCCCTGGTGTTCTGGTAAATATTCAAGATCTGGCTCTCAAAAAGAAAAAATTAGTATATACCCATATTTTTTTCAGACCACAAGACACACCTAGGTTTTAGATGAGGAATATAGGAAAAAAAATTTTGAAGCCAAAAATGTGGTAAAATATTTAATAACATAAATAACATAATATTTCACCAATGTAAATGTAAACAGAACTCAGCAGCAACATTAACAACCATTCCTCCCAAATTTGGGGGCGGGGGCACGGAAGGTGCATCTTACAGTCTGACAAATATGGTATATACATTATTGATTTTTAAATTTCAGTTTTAAAAGATGTGTATCACACAATTTGTAAATAATAATAAAGTATACTATATTCTTCATTGTAAATTTCATATAGCCAACTGATTCTCACAGAATGCTTTCCTGGATTTTTGACAAACTCTCATATCTGTTAAATACTGATAAATGAGTATAGTTTTAAGAAGCATTAATATTTTTGTTACATTAATGAGTAAGGTGAAGATGAAACAATAAAGATAAATATCAAAGTTCCATTTCAGCAACAATTACATGATCAACTCTTTTGCTGGATCAGATAATTCTCTAATGCTGGAAGAACATATCCTCAAATTGTTATGCTATCCACAATATAATGGTTACAGAAGTCACAATATTAAAGTTTAACCTGCATTATTAATATTTTCTCCACTCTTAAGTCAAGACAGTCATTAAACCAATAAATCAAGGCCAAATCTGTAGCAGTTGTCAACTTTCATGGCATAAAGACCCCTACCAGGGCAGATTTCAAGCTCCCACTTTGACATGGAACTTGGCCTTGGAAAGAGATGCACAGTAACATACCATTATATACTATTTGTGTTATATAAATACAATAATAAACATAAGTAACATCCAAAGGTTAGACAGAAAAGAAGTAGAAAGTGACAAGTTTGTTTAATATAACTGATTTAATTATAAATGTGTACAACTTAATTTTTCTCATTTTTTTTGGGAATTTAACAATTAGCTCTTGCAAGCTGCTAGGAGACAGTGCCAGCACACCAGTGCACCCAACCCACAAAAGATTAGACTCCAACACCTTCATTTGGAGACGATTCAGACTGCGGGTAATGGTATCTGATTAAGGTTGGCTAGAATTTAGCTCCATAAGGGCAAGGGTCTTTGTTTATTTATGTCTTTAGAATACCTAAAACAGTGCTGAAAACATAATCAGTGATCAGCAAATATTGTTGAATTGAATTTATTGCAATTTTGTTATCATGTCACATATCATGTGTAATGAGAAATGTAGATGCAGATGGTTCCAGAACTGATCCATCCAGGGCAATGGGTCAGCCACTCTATTCTGGCCTTTTCTGTTTTTTTTTCTTTTCATCTTCTTCCTAAAAGATTTTATTTTTATTTTTATGTTTTTTTATTTTTAAAATTACTATCATATTTTTATTTTATTTTTATATATTTTTTATTGTTGTTCAAGTACATTTGTCTCCATTTTCCCCCCACAAGTCCTCCACACCCCAGCCATCCCCACCTCCCCCTCTATCCTACCTCCCTTTGGCTTTGTCCATGTGTCCTTTATACATTTTCTTTGATAACCCTTCTCCTTTTTTCCCCATTGTCCCACCCAACCTGCCCTCTGGTTACTATCAGTTTGTTCTTGGCCCTTTTCATTATGACTGACAAGGTGGCTGCCACAGCCTCAAACATTCTGTACCCTCACAGTACAATGTGGAAGGAGGGAAGCAGTTATAACCAGGCTATAAGAGATGCCTCCTTGAGTGCTTTCTTGTTTTCTCAAGTACCTAGAACATAATCACCTCAAGGAGGTTGGAAAAGCCAGTGACCCACTTTTTGGGGCTATGTGATGAGAGATGGGTAAAGAAAAAGAAGGTTGGGTATCATTATGACAGTTAAATAATTTCCCTAGTAAATGTACCATAGTTTTTTGATCCATTCATTCACTGATGGGCAATTAGGTTGCTTCCAGCACTTGGCTATTGTAAATTGTGCTGCTATGAACATTGGGGTGCATAGGTTCTTTTGGATTGGTGTTTCATAGTTCTTAAATTATAATCCCAGCAGTAGAATTGCCAAGTCAAAAGGCAGTTCCATTTTTAGTTTTCTGAGGAAACTCCAGACTGTTTTCCATAGTGGCTGTACCAGTCTGCATTCTCACCAACAGTGCACTAGGGTTCCCTTTTCTCCACAACCTCACCAGCACTTGTTTGTTGATTTGTTTATGATGACCATTCTCAACAGAGTGAAGTAGTATCTAATTGTGGTTTTAATGTGCATCTCTCTGATGGCTAGTGATGCTGAACATCTTTCCATATGTCACTGGGCCCTCTGTATGTCTTCCTTGGAGAAATGTCTGTTCAAGTCCTTTGCCTATGCAGCAGAAAGAAAGAAGGAACTCCCACCCTTTGCAACAGCATGGATGGAACTCAAGAGCATTATGCTAAGTGAAATAAGCCAGGTGTTGAAAGACAAATACCATATGATCTCACCTATAAGTAGAACATAATCACCAAAACAAACAAGCAAGCAAAATACAACCAGATATATTGAAATTAAGAACAAACTGACAGTAACCAGAGGGGAGATGGGAGGAGATAATGGGGGGAAAAGGGGGAAGGGTTTTCAGAAACATCTATAAAGGACACATAGACAAAACCAAGGAGGGAGGGTGGGATCAGGGGTGGGAGGTGGGGATGGCTGGGGTTGGGGGAAGTGGTTGGGGGTAAATGGAGACAACTCTACTTGAACAAAAATAACAAAATAATAATAATAATAATAATAATAATAATAATAATTTCCCTGGTTGCTTACCAGGCCACTTCAATGCTAGGAATCAAGTGGTATACTTATTTCAGCTCAAGTATCTTCTTTTGAATGAAGTATAATCATTTCTCCAGAATTTTGTTCTTATTGAGCTTCCTGAAGCATTGTTTTAAAATAAAATCTGTGATGATACTTATGATTACCAAATAATTACCTTTAGAAGAAAATCTAGAAAGACTGTGTTTATGTACGATTACACTAAATAAGTTTTGTATCAAATTATCACAAATCAGATTCCTAGTATAATAAATATAACTACAAAGAAAAAAATCCTTTGTAAAAGTTCCTCCAGCCCACAGAACATTCATATAAAATACAGTAGATACAATAAAATTTCATAGGGAATGTGAATGATTCTTAGGAGTATATGTTCCTGGGTTTTGATCCATGTTAATATAAACAAAGAAAACAATTGAAAACCATTCACACAAAAAAATGTATTCGAGAAACCCTTAAATATTTTTAAGAAACTTCCTTCCACTTCATAGAGAGGCTGAGGAAATAAACCCAGCTTACTTTGGGCTCCCAAGACTGTCAGCACAGATTCTAGAATCTGAAGAAGATTCTTCCCCATCTGTCTCTGTCCAGACACTTTTGTGGCAAAGAGAATTCCTGAGTTCAGGAAGAGGCAGCAATAAGTGTCAGAAGTAATAGTGCCTGGAGTTGAAACTTTTCAGATTCAGAAAAGAATAATAGGACTTTAAACTTCAGTGAACCTAGAGATGATTTTCTCCACTTATGTACAAAATTATGTTCTCCGTGGTCAGTTTATTCTGAGGAATGGTTTCATACCAATGAAATTAGGGTTTTTATACCATAGACTTCTCAGGGAACTTGTGTACTATGAAATATCAAAACAAAAATAACACAACGATAATGCCTAGCTTTTCTAAACACTATATAACCACAGAACACCCTGCCCTTTTTATTTTGAAATGAAATACATTTTTAAATGTTTTTATTATTAATTATGGTAAAGTACATATAACATAAAATTTACCATTTTAATCATTTTTAAGTGCCAAGGTCATTAGTGTCAAGTAGTTTTTTATACTGTTTACCATAGAAGATTGAAAATTGTGCAGGACATTTGAAAAGAAAAACAAAAGCCAATAATCTCACCACCAACAGATATCAAAGTTAATGTTTTTGTTTCCAGTGTATAATGTGTGGCGAGATAATTTGATATACTAAGTTGGGTTTGTTTTCACTGCTGTGCATCAGTAGCTGCAGAATTTGTACTCAGGAGAGCAATATGGCTGAACCAGTGGACTAGGAACAGGCCTTGACATCACACTTGCATATAAGCACACTTACAGTCAGATTGTATGTTTATCTGTGGGCCTTTCTCAGGCTGTGTCTTTTTTCTAATGTCCTCAAGACATTTCTAGTATATGCAGAGAGTCTCACTGTTTTTATTTAGAGGGCATATTTATTTGGGGTGGGTTCCAAGAAGATGATTATTTATGTGGTAGATAAAAGCTCCCCTACTCAAGCCATCCTGTGATGATTCTGTGGAGGAACTAATACAGCAGTTCCTAGGGAATGGAAAGAATATCTCACATGTAAAGGAAAATGCGTTGTTGTGACCAAAGGGTGGTCTCTGCCAGATTGTGTTTTCCAAACATTGCCACAATGATACGTCCTATCACATGTGTTCTTTGTTACCTTGAGCACTGCTCTGATGGTGGAAGAATCTCTGTCTTCTCCTATTGAGCCTGGGTAGATCTTTGACTACCTTCCCCAGTATAGTAACTGGAACTGACTCTTTGTGACTCCCAAGGCTAGATCTTAACAATGCCACACACTTATACCTTGCTGTGTCAGAAAGCTGGTGCTTGGAACCCAGCCACCTCGCTGTGAGGAAGCCCACATGGAGAGGTATTATGCAAAGAACACAAAAGGGTTTGAGCTAATAACCTAGCTGAAATCCTGACAGCCAGAACCAAACACCAAACATGTAACTGACAATGTTTCTAGATGATTCTGTCTTCTAGCCTTGGATTACCCTTTAACCTTCCAATCTTCCCAAATGAGGATCATCACAGAGCAAAGACAAGCTATCCTTATTTTATCCTGTCCAAATTCCTGATCCACAGAATCTGTAATAAGATAGAATGGTTATTTTAAACCACTGAGTTTTCTGGTTTCTAGTAACTAGAACAAATAAGAATGAAAGCTATGTGTTTGATTCTTTCTTGCCCATTCTAAGCTGTGTTTCCTTTACTTAGAAGTAGATGTCTCTGGAACCCTACCACTCTTCTGTAAATTACATCCTGAGGATGGAAAGGAGATAATAAATATTTAGAAAAGGATTGGCGGGGGAGTGTAGAGGAATGGGGAAAAACACACACAAAAAAAGAGTCCCCTAAACTAAAACAAACAAACAAAAAAACTAACCTAGAACAGGGGTAGAGACAGGAACTTACAACCTACCACCAAGTCCCTAACAATGACCAATGAAGATGGCTAAACCTCAGGGGGAAAGGCTGCTGTTGTGCACAGAGAGCCTGGACCCCAGACACAGAGCAGAACTCTGGCAAAGACTTCTATATCCATGGTGATAGAGAAGTCGAGGAATTAGCAATGGGCTTCCCTGCAGTAACCAGGGCAGACCAAAGATCAGCTCCCAGGATAACTGTCTTTATATATGACACCCCCAGGACTTTGTTATATAATGAGGATACCCTCCCACAAATAACTGAATGAACCATTTGCCAACCAGATAAGGTGGTGGCAAATTGAATTTGATATAAGGAAAATAAGTGTTTCATGACAGATTGCCAATCCCTCCTACATGAAAGTCATAGAAATTAGAGAAACATAAAGTAAATAGTCATGATTGAAAAGAAGGCAACTCTGGATTAATCAGAAACTGTAAATAACCCCTTAAAGTTAGGAAGTGGGCAAGAATAAATTAGAGAGGGAAAACTGCAACCCAGGATAAGGGTAGGAGAATTCTGTTATAAGACTCAAGGATACATCAGCCATAGAGGGAATGGAATTCAGGAGGCGATGGCTCAGAGCCACCAGCATGAGAGCAGCAGATAATAGAAAAGCCCTAGGGCATCCACACCTCCTCACTGGGCATAGCAGCAGTCAGTGATGTGCAGGTTCTCACCTTCCACAAAGCAGGGGGCACAGGCACTCTGTGGCAGAGTCCTGGTAAGCCTTGAAGACCAGCTGTGAGATATCTTCACATCACAGAAACCTCTACCATGCTCATTAAAGACACTGTGAGAGTCAAGCCTCAGTGGTAATTTCCACACCCTGCTCAACCAGACTGCATAAGCAGTTACAGCAGATCTTGTAACAGAAGATCTTAACATTGAAGTACATAGTCAAGAATCAAATATTTGAGGAAAGACAATACCATAAGACAGAGGAGAAAAAAATATGTGGGAAAGAGAAGGCTCATAACTAAAGAAGCAGATTGAATGGTGCAATCACAGAAGGGTTTTTTTTTAAAGACACAACTATATCGAAGATTTAAGAAAATAATACAGGCAATCAAAAGAAAAGAAATAACCAATAAATAAAGCTAGTGTGCATTAAAATTAGAAAATTGAAATCTAAATATAGTAAGTGGAAAAATAGAATGGCCACAGCTGAGGATGAAGTCAATTGGAAAATGGAGCCACAGAACTTTCTCAAAAGACAAAAATTAAGAAATCTAGTTCCATCTTTCATTTAACAGGATTTACAAAATAAGAACCTAGAGAAAAATGAAAAATAAGTAAAAGTTAAAGAAATAATGGATTAGAAACTCACAGAACTGATATAAGACATGAAGTGTCTGGACTTGTTATTCAGTAGGGTACATCCTTTTAATTATTCAGACAGAAAAATAGAGAACAGTTGTGCCCACCTAGCTTAAATATTGAGACCAACAACCTGTTGGTCTAAAAACACGTTTCAACATGACTTAATTGTTCCAGGAAATCCTTTCCAGAAAGATAAGTCTGTAAATAAATAGATAAATAATTGCTGTTTACCTCAGGAAATTCCTGAAAACCAATTTGTCTGGGAAAAGAATTGTCCTCTCGGGACAATCATGTTTTCACCTGAGCAAACAGCTCATTTATCAAACAACAGTTTACATATTTGCTTTGAGCTTCACTGTGTTCATCAGTTCTAAACTAGTACTTAGGAACTGTGCCAATCCCAATCTGTTTCTTGCCTTCAAAGACCTGCCTTAAATCACATGAGCCCTAAACCCCAAATCCTACAAATATCCTCCCCCTGACTTTCCTCTTCTGAAGAGGAAAGAGGCCGAGAGCCTCTCAAAGTTATGGTCTTCCTTACTGCCATAGGTTTAATAAACTTAGCTTTGCTTTATCAAAGTTACTTTCAATAGACATTTTGAGGAATTTGTAGTTGAAAATCCACAGAGAAATTTCATTTAAAAAAAAACTAAAATATTCCAGAGGGAAATAAACTAGTTACCTCCAAAGGAAGACCCTGCCTGGTTGGCCTCCTGCTTCTTGGAAACATCAGTGGATATAAGACATGGGAGGAATTATCTTCAATATTCAATGGAAAATAACTTTGACCCTAAAAGTCTATACCCAGAAAAACTATCATTTACAACTGAGGTGAGCGAATATGGCTAGTAGACCAGTCACCTATTTTTATAAGTAAAATTTTGTTGGAACACAGCTATGCCCATTCTTTTATATGTTGTCCTTATATATTTTGCCTGTAGCTGCTTTTGCATTATAATAATAAAGCTGAATACTTGCAACTGAGACCACATGGCCTGCAAGCCTAAAATACTTATTATTTTGACCATTAAAAAAGTTTGCTGATACCTGCTATAAAATAAAGACATTTACAGATATAAGATCTCATAAAATTTACTATCCAATGACCCTCCCTGGAGAATTCTTCCACATTCTCCCTGGAAGAATCACTATGAGAATTACAGGGATGGGAAGAAGGGAGGTTCTTGGAGGAAGAGGTGAGATTTATAAAGCAAAAAGTTATAAGCACACTAGTAAAATTTATTGTCACATTAAAATAAGTATTAAATATTTGTTTTAAATAAATTAACCTATCAGCATAAAACTCCATGGAGGCAGGTGAGATTTCTGGTTGAGGAAACTAAAAGGGTAATAAATTCTTATCTTTATGGTGCAACTGAGAAGGGCAAGGGATAAAGATAATTCTAGACAAAGTTTATTAATTCTAGATTATGTCTAGATAATTGTTCATTCTAGACAATATTATGTATTTAAGAGCAAACGTTAAAAGATTAGATGTAAGGTGTGTTCCTTTTCAAACTTACAGAAGGTAAACATGCAAAAACAAAACAACAACAACAACAAAATGGATTAACCTAGCTAAAGGCAATGAGAAAGTATAGCAAGAGAAACACAAATTAAGATGGCAAAAATAAGCCCGAACATATCAGTGAACCCAATAGGTATAACTCAAGTACCTTTTTAGTTCAATGTTGTATTATTTACATGCATATTTTGTGGCTGGCATTATCATACACATTAGAGATACAACAATTAATAGCTCTCATGAAGCTTATCTTCTATTACAAAAACAGACTATAAACCAGTAAGTGTGTAATATAATCTATTTTAAAAAGAAAAAAATCAGAGTAAAGGGCTGAGAGTGATGTAAATTGGTCACTTTGCTTTGGAGGCTACTGTATCAGTGCAGTCAGTATGTGATGGGGGCTGAGATTAGGGTGCACTGGCAAATTGTAGAATGGGGGAGATTTTAAAGAGGAAGATGATTGAATTTGCTGATGGTATCTATGAGAGGTCAGGGAGGAGTCAGGTTAAAAAGGTATATTACAAGAAGCATTCAATTTTATGTTAAAAAAACATACAAGCACACAATTGACTATATTCAATTTACATGAGAAATACTGTAGACACCATGGGAATCTCACCCAGACCCTTTCAGGTGAGAACATCCATAGCCAGCTGGCTGTGGGTTTTGTTTCTCATGCCTTGCCTGCCTTCCCTGGAGAAGTGCTGACTGCAGATGCCTCAACCAACCAATCCTCCAGATGCCAAATGAAAGAGGACACTTCTCTAATTATTAATCAGGTGTAGCCTCACCCACCCCCACCTCACACACACACACACACACACACACCATAGAGCCCCTGTTTTTCCTTCATTATACACATTTCTGGTAACTGTTATCTTATAAAAAAAAACAAAGTAAGAATTTTAAGCGCCGTTGAAATGTTCTGAATTTAGATCTAGAGTAGAACAGCATGGTGGGAGTAAAACATTTTTTTTAAATCTATAAACATTTTTCTGAATCTACTTTGCCTCTAATATCCCAGACCATTGTCAAAAGATATATCAGTTTTAAGGAGAGTTCTCAGAAGAGCAAAGCAAAGAGCTTTTGCAAGAAATATTAAATGCAGCCCTGGCTGGTGTGGCTCAGTGGACTGAGTAAGGGCCTGTGAACCAAAGGGTTGCCAGTTCGATTCCCAGTCAGGGTACATGACTGGGTTGTGGACCAGATCCCCATTGAGGGGTGCGTAAGAGGCAACCACACATAGATGTTTCTCTCCCCCCTTTCTCGCTCCCTCCCTCCTTTCTAAACGTAAATAAATAAAATATTTTTTAAAAAGAAACATTAAATGCAAAAAATGAAGTTTTTTTCATACTTTTAAACATAAGTAACTTTTTCAGCTGCTCTCAATACTAGTGCCTAGGATATTTTAGTAGCTAGAAAGAAAAACATTCAAATAGTAAAAGCTGTAAGTTTTGTGATTTTTAATATGAAACAGGAATTTGGGGGGAAATACTACATTTTAAGATATTTCTGACAAATGTACATAAAAGATTATTTGCAGATTGAGACAGTTACAAAATGATTTCATTAAATCATACTATGCAACTTTAGCAATAGATTATATTCAACTATTGTATTAGTTTTCTATTGCAGCTCTAACAAATTCCCACAAACTTAGTGGCTGAAAACAAGTTGAAATTATCATTTTATAGTTATGGAAGTCAGAAGTCTGAACAAGATCTCACTGGCTTACAATCTAGGTGTCTGCTGAGTTCTTTCTGGAAACTAAGAGAAAATCCATTTCCTTTCCTCTTCCAGCTTCTAAGGGCTCTTCATATTCCAGACTTGCCTAATCCTTTTTCTCCAAAGCCAGCATCATGCTGCCATTTCTCTGGTTCTCTCTCCCTTCTGCCTCCTTCTTCCTCATATAATGACTTTTGTGATTACATTTGGCCTGACTGGGTAATCCAGGATAATCTCCTCATCTCAAAGTCAGCTGATTACAAATGCAGTTCCTTCTGAAACCTTAATTCTCCTTTACTATGTAACCTAACATTCACAGGATCTGGAAATTAAGATGTGGAAACTTTTGGGTAGCCATTAGTCTGCCTATCACAACTACTAAGTGACAGCTCCAATAAAATGCAGTTTTATGCTTAACAAAATTTGTAATATTCTACTATTTTGATCAATTACGTTCCAGTTTAAATTATAACTAAATATAGAAGTTCTTAGCACTGAGAGCCTGATAGTCATAGGAAACAAGACTTTCATCAGTAAACATTATTTTTTCTGCAAGAAAGCTATAACAGGGTGAGCAATAAATATTTTTAAGCATAAAATTTGGTGGGAAAAGTGAAATGGAGAATTCAAGTCAAGAAGAAAGAGGAAGTATAAATTTTTCCAATGTTTATGAAAGGTTAGGGTTAGGGTTAGTGTGTATTTGTAAATATCATTATGATATTTAAGTTCCATTGGATAAATTAAAAGTGTAACTTGCCCTGGTCAGGTGGCTCAGATGGTTAGAACATCGTCCTATATACCAAAAGTTTGTGGGTTTGATCCCCAGTCAAGTCACATACCTGATAATGGATTCAATCCCCAGTCAGGGCACATATGAGAGGCAATCATTCAATATCTCTCTGTCACATAGATGTTCCCCTCTCTCTCTCTCTCTCTCTCTCTCTCCCCTCACACCCCCTGTCCCCCTCTTCCTCTCTCTCTAGTATCAGGAAAACATATTTTGGGTGAGGATCTTTTTAAAAAGTATGACTAACAGATTTACTTTAAAATGTTGATACAATTGACTCTCACAACTTAATGTTGAGCAAAAGAAACAAGGCTTGTGATTCCATTTATATGTAGTATGTATGTATGTATGTATGTATGTATTTGTATTTATATAAAGTTCATAAACAAGCTAACTAGTCAATGGTGTAAGAAGTCAGGGTAAAGCAGGGAATGATTGCAAGGGAGTCCAGGGGCCCCTTGGAGTCTGATGATGCTTTGTTTTTTGATCTGGGGGCTGATTACACAGGTGAGTTCACTTGGTAGAAACTCATGAAAAGCCTTTTCACTTTTCTGTATGTCAGGTTTTAATTTAGTAACGTGATTATTATCAATGTCAATATAACTATCCCCTATACAAACTCATACCATCTGAACTCAGGAAACAAAGGGATTTGGATTTTGTATAAATCCCTCATTCTCTGAACTCACTACTCACATCTAAAACTCAGATTTGGAGCCCTGACTGATGTGGCTCAGTGGGTTGGGCATCATCCCACAAAGGGAAAAGTCACCAGTTCAATTCCCAGACAGTGTCCATGGCTGGGTTGTGGGCTAGGTTCCCAGATGGGGGCATGGAAGAAACAACTAATCAATGTTTCTCTTCACTTCTTTCTCCCTCCCTTCCCCCTCTCTAAAAATAAATAGCTAGATGAAATTAGAAAACAAAACAAAACTTGGATTTGGGTAGTGAGGGCACTTATATTTACTATTAATCAGAAATCACATTCTTTGGGATGATTTAAACTTATATATGAATATTTAAACTTATGGTGAATATTTTTAAAAACTGACTTTAAAATATGCAATGAGAGAGGCAATTTTTTAAAAGTTCTTTTAAAACAAAAAACTTTGAAGGTATTCTTTATATACCTCTTTTGAAGTATATTCTTCAAGCAGACCAAAAAGTTTAAAAAATAAGCAAGCAAGAGTAAATAAGGTTTTAATTTCCTAATTAATGAGATTTTAAAAATTAATTTGTGTGTATCTTCAAAGCAGATGTTCATTCTTTTAAACAGCCACTTGATATTTTGAAAAATGAGCTCTATAACAAACCACACAAAGCCCTACACCTTTCCAAAAACTTGGTATAATACTGTTCCCATTTAATAACTACAATATAACTTTTAATCCCAATATATTGTTGCCTGAAAATTTAAAAGCATATACCTGATATAAAGTTTATAAATGTTGCATCACTATGTTGTAAACCTGAAACTAATATAATATTTATGTCAACTATAATTTAAAGTAATTTTAAAAATAACACATATTTGAATAGCTCTAGAATTAAAGAGGACATCAAAATAGGAAGAAAATAGACTGCCGGCCAAGATGGAGGCAAAGGTAGATACAGTGTGCCTCCTCACACAACCAAAAGAAGGAAAACAATACATTTAAAAAAAAAAACAAAAAGAAAACAAAACTCCCAGAAAATCAAACCATATGGAAGTCTGACAACTAAGGAGTTAAAGAAGAAACATTCACCCAGATTGGTAGGAGGGGTGGGGACAGGCAGCTTGGGCAGAGGGGATACGTGGCAAGGCAGCTGCTGGAGGGCCTGTGTGGGCAACACAGTGGCTGGTGGACCCAGCAAGGGTGTGGCTGGAGGACCGGGCAGTCTCACATTTGTGTGTGGATAACCAGGCAGAAAAACTGGGGAGCAAGACAGACCACACAACACAGGCAGTGAAATAAAGCCTCAAAACTTCTGACTGAAAAATCTGTGGGGGTTGCGGTGGTGGGAGAAACTCGCAGAATCACAGGAGAGTTCACTGGAGAGACCCACAGGGTCCTAGAATTGCACAAAACCACCCACCTGGTAATCAGCACCAGAAGAGCCCAATTTGCTTTTAGGTAGAGGGAGAAGTGACTGAAAGCTGGTCAAGAGCTGAGCAAGCAGCATTGTTCTCTCTCAGACTCCTCCCCCACATACAGCACCACAAAGCAGCCACAGGTTGCCCTGCCCTGGTGAATACCTAAGGCTCTGCTCCTTACTAAGTTAACAAGAGCACTGAGACAAAAAAAAATGACCCAAATGAAAGAACAGATCAAAGCTCCAGAAAAAAATGCAACTAAGTGATGAGATAGCCAACCTATCAGATACACAGTTGAAAACACTGCTATTCAGGATGCTTACAGAAATGGTTGAGTGTGGTTGCAAAATAGAGGAAGAAGTGAAGGCTATGAAAAGTGAAATAAAGAAAAATATACAAGGAACTAACAGTGAAGGGAAGGCAACCAGGACTCAAATCAATGATTTGGAGCAGAAAGAAGAAATAAATATTCAACCAGAACATAATAAAGAAACGAGAATTCAAAAAAATGAGGAGAGGGTTAGGAACCTCTGGGTCAATTTTAAACATTCCAACATCTGAATCATAGGGGTGCCAGAAGAGGAAGAGTAAGAAATTGAAAAGTTATTTGAACAAATAATGAAGGAGAACTTCCCCAATCTGGCAAAAGAAGTAGACTTCCAATAAGTCCAGGAAACTCAGAGAGTCCTAAAGAAGTTGGACCCAAAGAAATTGGACTCAAGGAGGAACACACCAAGGCACATCATAATTACATTAGCCATAATGAAAGAGAAGGAGAGAATCTTAAAAGCAGCAAGAGATAAGACAGTTACCTACAAAGGAGTTCCCATAAGACTATCAGCTGATTTTTCAAAAGAACCCTTGCAGGCAAGCAGGGGCTGAAGAGAAGTATTCAAAGTCATGAAAGGCAAGGACCTACATCCAAGATGTAGACTCTAGCCAGCAAAGCTATCATTTGGAATGGAAGGGCAGCTAAAGTGCTTCCCAGAGAAGGTCAAGTTAAAGGAGTTCATCATCATCAAGCCCTTATTATATAAAATGTTAAAGGGACTTATCCAAGAAAAAGAAGATGATCAAATCTATGCACGGTAAAATATCAACAAACTCACAACTATCAACAACTGAACTTAAAAAAAAATCAAAAACAAAAACTAAGCAAACAACTAGAACAGGAACAGAATCACAAAAGTAGAGATCACATGGGGGGTTATTAGCCAGGAGTGGGAGGAGGGAGAATGGGCGAAATGGTACAGGGAAAAAGAAGCATAAATGGTAGGTACAAAATAGACAGGAGACAGTTAAGAAAAGTATAGGAAATGTAGAAGCCAAAGAACTTATATGTACGACCCATGGTCATGAACTAAGGAGGGGGAATGCTGGTGGGAGAGGGGGTGCAGGGTGGAGGGGAATAAAGGGGAGAAAGAAATGGGATAACTGTAATAGCATAATAAATAAAACACACATTTTTTTAAAAAAAAACCTTGATATCAGACTTCTGGCCTCCATAACCACAAGAGAATAAGTATCTATTCTTACTCTCATGGCTTGTTTTCAAGTCATCCAGTTTACAGTACATTGTTTCAACAGCTCTAGGAAACTGATACAAAGATGGAAGGTAGGAGCAGAAGAAATCCTCCTAAATGTGTGACTTCTATGGTGCCTGATAGGTACATTGGGGACACTCAGTACATATGTTTGAATTAATAGAGTAGAATGAGAGTTACTTCAATGTACACATGGTGCTGAGAACAACAGCAGGAGAGAAAATAAGTGGGAACCGATGTCATATATATTTTCTTCTTCCCCTGTTGACTAATTTAGTGCCTTCCAGAAAATAGGTGCTTAACAAATGTATTGATTAACTGATTAATTCATTTCTATCGTCTCTTAACACTTATTTATGAACTCTGGGTTCGCAGTTCTTCAATGAAGGTTTTTTTTTTTTGGAATTGGAACAGTGATTGGTCTCTGAAAAAGCAAAAGAGTTATCTCATCACTGATAGGTTTTGTTTGTGTTTGTTTTGTTTTTAAGATTTTCTTTATTTTTAGAGAAAGAGAAAGGGAGGGAGAGAGGGAGAGAAACATCATTGTGCAAGAGATATATTGATTGGCTGCCTTTGCGTGCCCCCAGCTGGGGACCTGGCCCACAATCTAGACATTTGCCCTGACTGGGAATCAAGCCAGTGACCTTTAGGTTCACAGTCTGGCACTCAATCCACTGAGTTACATCGGCTAGGGCTATTTGTTTTGTTTTTTATCTCCTCCTAGTGAGCAAAGAAATGAGGGGGCAGGAATAAAGAAAATGAAGACAAAGAGGAAGGCCCTGGCCAGGTGGGTCAGTGGGTTGTAACATTGTACTGTGCACCAAAAGGTTACGAGTTCAATCCCTCATTGGGGCATGGATGGGAAGCTACTGATCGATGTTTCTCTCTCACATCTCTCTCCCTCTCTCAAATCAATAAACATATCATCCTCAGGTAAGGATTTAAAAAGGAAAAAGAAGAGGAGAGGACAGAAATGGAGCAGAATGAAAAGTTGTTTCAGCAGTGAATGTATGGTTGTGAATTCATGCACATGAATGAGTATAGCTTCTGCATGGTTAATCAGCAGAGAAAATTTCACTCATCATTTCTCTCCTTTGAGAGAAAACTAACTCTATTTGGAAGAATGCCTTAGTTAAGTTCCTGACCACTGAGAACATGGCACAACAGACATAGTATTTTCAGGGTGGGGAATGATATTTCAAATGAGACCAGAGGAGGAATTTGACTAGTTTGCCCCCTGAAAGAGAAATGATGATGGTGGCAGTGAGAACTAGAGGTGAGGAAAGAATGGCTAAGGAGTCAGCAGAAGAGGGCGATGTTGGGATAAAATGAACAAAAAACCCAGTGGTGGGCAGCTGTTTCAGGTGTGTATTGCTCTCTAACAGTCCACCTTAAGTTTGGACTCATCTGGGTGTTTCTTTTGCTCCACACGATATGAACTGAGTCCAAAGATACTTTGGAGCCCAACTGAAATCTCCCTAGCTAAATCCCTAAGTTCATTAGATATACTGTATTTTGCTGTGATAATGCACTCCATGTATAATGCACACCCACATTTTTGTCCCAAACCTTCAGGAAAAAATCTTTCATTTTAATTCATTATTTATTTATTTATATTTAGAAACAAAAGAGATTATAGTATTCCAGGGTGTTATTTTGCATGTGGCTATCGTTGCTTTCTAGACTTATACTTTTAATACATAAGCATAAATAAAAGAATTACAAACATTTACATAGATGTAGAATTAGTGCTACCCATGTATAATGTGCATCCTCATTTTTCCCTCAAAAATTTGGGCAAAAAAGTGCACATTATGCATGGCAAAATATGGTATTTCCCATTTCCATATTATCATGTGCAGCTGGTACTACAAACAGCCGGGTACTCGACTAGACTAGAATGTTCAAGATGGCTCCCTGACATGGCTCACAGTGGAGGCTGGCAGTTTCCTGGGAGTCTGGGCAGGCACAAGTCGTCTGGAGCTTCTCACATCATGGTGGCCAAGTTCAAGATATCCCAAGAACAAATATTCTAAGAGAATGGAAGTTGAAATTGCCAGTCATCAAAGAAGCTGACACCAGTTAATTTCCACTGTATTCTATTGGTTGAGCGGGCATCAGGCCAGCCCAGAATCAAAGGAATGGAAATAAACTCCATCTTAGTAGGGCAAATGGTAAACAGTAGATTGACATCTTTAATTAACCAAAGGCTAATGGAGGTGTTAAAAATGGGAATGTCTTCTGTATCCACATTTGCTTTGCTTCAATATAAACTTATCTCCTATCTCTTTTGGGAATGTACATCACTTATTAAAGCTTTGTGTGAGTGAATCTTTTTGAAAATTCAAACAAATATTAACTTTTACCCCTAGATTAATATGAAATAGAATAGACACAGCAGGAGTAGATGCAGAAAAACAGAGACAGAAAAGACCATGAAAACACATGTCCTTCATAGTTCAGTGGAAGTCAATATGATCTCTAACACTAGTAAATAAAAACATATATACATAAAACAGTATTATCTGAAGTTACAGAAATAGTCACTATGGATAATAAAAACAGCAATATTTAAAATAGGGGATTTTAGGAAATACAACTGAACACTGGGGTGGTACAGAAAACATAAATTTTAATTTTTTAAATATTTTACTTGTAATATTTATAAGACAAATTAAACTTTTTCTTCCTAGAAGATTGACAAAGATTAAATATACTTGTAACAGAGTAGCATGGAGTTTGGCTGCTTGTTGCCATGGATACGCATAACACAAAGATTTGTGGGGAAGAAAATAGATTTTCATTAACAGGGTTCCCGATCTGAGGGGGCTGGGAGCATTCCTGCTCTGAGCCAACCAAGTCAACCTCTCCACAAAGCATAGAAAACCAGCCATTCCCAGGAAGATTAAAGTCCAAATAATCAACCCCAGCAGTTCCTCATTATTGCTTATCTGTAACTCAAGGTTGCTGCTTGAACTGGCCTCTCTCTATGGTTCCTGGCTCTTTCTCTCTGGTACCAGAGTTTCCATCGTCTGGCAGCAGCTCTCTCTCTCACAGGGTCTGGGGGGTGCTGCCAGATCACTGCAGATGGTCATGCTTTGGTAGCTCCATCCATAAGGAACTTCCCAGCTCATGTTTCCATGTGCTGCTCTCAGAGTGACAGAGTAGAAGCAGTCTAGGACCCATGTGCTGTGCTACACTGGATTGTAGCGTCCCAAGAGCTGGAGCCCAACAAGGCACGCATCTCAGTACGGGACCCTGCCTTCTGGGTCCCAACTGCCTCCTGGAGCTGTCTTCTAATTGTGCAAGGCCAAAGCCCTGAGCAGTCTCGGCGTCTGCCACTCCCACCTGTGCAGGACAAAGCAAGAGCCCAAGAAGCCAAAAGTCCAAGCAGCCAAGAAGCCAAGAGACCAAGAGATTGAGCTTCTATGTGCCTTTTGTTTAAAAGTCCTCTCCCAAAATCTCAGGCACTGCAGAAGCCAGTGGGAGGAGCATCCAGCTTTCCAACCAATGAGGGCTAGTGTTGGCCGTATATGCCTTTGTCCCACTTCTGGCTGTCAGGTTTAGCAAAAGGGCAAAGTCCTGAACCTGGCATGCTCCATATAAGCTCCCTTCTGCTTTTCTGCCTCAGACAATCTCCCTCCTCAGGTGGCCCCTCCCTTCGAAGGGAGGTCCAGCTGCTTTTAATCTTCAATTCCACCTTGGGATTTTCTCCCTGACCCCGCCTTCCACAATTTGGCCTGACCACTCTGTTGCACAATAACAAAACCTATTTGGGCAAGGTATTGAGAACTATGCTTTTGCAAACTGTTGTAAGAAACATAAATGGCTATAAACTTTTCTAGAAATGTTTTTGCAAAATGTTTGCATATTGTTACTCTCAATGTCACTTCAAGACGTTTACCTTAAGATGATAATTACAAAAAATGTAAAAAAAATGTAGGCACAAAGATGTTCAGCATTATTTATAGTGATGAAAAATTAGAAGCAACCTAATGGCCCTAAATTGTGGTACAGACAATGTGATAATCTCCAATGATCATAAGCAATTTCTAGATCTCAATTTATGGAGATGGAAAAGTGTCCATGACAAATCATTGCAGAACATGTATAGTATATATTTATATTGTTAAAGAACAAAAATTAGGCTGAGTAAATTTAAAGATATAATTGGCTTTATTAAATGATTCATGAATTGGACAGCATCTCATCTAGCAAATAGAAGGGAGCTCTGAGGAGCTGTTCAAAATAGAAAGTTTTTATAGGCAGAGAAAGTGTGCGACAAGTAAGATAAAAGATTAGATGTTTCAGGCAAATTCACTCTCCTTTCTGGGAAGGCAGGGAACCTTATTAGACAGATCACCTCATTAGCATTGATAAGGAAATTCCAGAACAATGGCTTTAAAATTCTACTCCCTGGGAGAGACTGAAACTGAAAGTAGGTTAGATAACAAGTCACGGTGGAGTTTACCATAAGTAACTCTGTTATGAGAAATAAAGCTGGGTCTTTGTTCCAGGCCCCAGATAACTTCCGCATTCTGCTTCTGTACCTTTAGCTTCCACATTCCACCTCTGTGCCCCTTGCTTGCGCTGCCTAGCCCCTCCCTGCCTTTCCCCACCTTGCCCAGAGAGTATTTACCCACCTACCCAACCTCTCCCCCGTGCCCAGAATTTGGAGTTCCTCTCCTCTAGGTCCACGCTCGTAAATAAAAAGACTTACTCCGCCACCCTGAATTGTGTAAGAGTCCAGCATTGTGCCTACAGAGTCTGCGTGAGCCCCAGCCCGCGAGTCCTCGGTCTGTCATACGGCATAATGGCTGGGAGTTTAACCCAAATTCTACATGGGCAGCCTTAGCTAAGACGGCCCCAAGTCCCTCTCGAGAAGAGAGGCCAGGCGGGCGAAAGTGAAAACCCCTATTCTTTTGTCTGTCTGCGCCGCGTCAGGCAGGAAACATGGGTGGAAGGCAGTCTACGGTCCTAGACTGCATGCTCCGGAACTTTAGCCAGTTCAGGGGACAGGACCCCGGTATGACATCTGATCAGTTGGAAACTTTTTGTTCTTCGGAATGGCCCACATTCGGAGTAGGCTGGCCCCCTGAGGGAACCCTTAATTTGACCACTATTAGGGCTGTCCACTTGATAGTGACAGGGAAGCCTGGACACCCGGATCAGTATGTATATATAGATAGGTGGCAGGAGCTAGTGCAGGATATGCCAAAGTGGCTCCAGCAGTGTGCTGGGCAGGTGCCCCGGTTACAAGGTGCATCAGGGGCCCGCCAGAAGGCTGTCCGAGCCTGTTGCCCAGGGCCAAGAAATCAGCCCCGGCGTTGCCAAGGCCCAGCGACCCCCAATTTTCAAGGGAGAAGCAGAGGAAGACGAGCCACCTGCCTTCCCGAATCCATATCTAATGAATAATCCAAGGCCCCAGTCGCCAGCCCTGGAAACCCCGCCCAGCTCGGTCTCCCCTCCTCGGATGGAATCACCCATAGCATCCCACCTCAGGGAACAGATGCCCCTCAGGGAGGCCCGGGGACTGCCCCAGGTAGGCCAGGATGGAACACCTCAGCCTGGAGCAGTGGTCTTTCACTATCAGCCGTTTACCACCACTGACCGCCTGAATTGGAGCACCACACCCCCTCATACTCAGAGAAGCCCCAGGCCCTCATTGACCTGATGGAATCAATTATGCAGACCCACCGACCTACTTGGTATGATTGCCGCCAGCTCCTCCTTATCCTGTTCAATACTGAGGAAAGGCACAGAATCATACAGGAGGCCCACCGGTACCTAGAAACCACAGCACCGGTCAGAACTCTAGACCCAGCCCAAAACTGCGGCGCCAGAGACACAGCCAGACTGGGACCATAACAGTGAACAAGGAAGAGCAGCCCTTGACAGATATCGCGAAGCTCTGCTCCCGGGAGTCAGGGAAGGGGCCTGAAAGCCCACCAATATGTCAAAAGTAGCCAATGTGGTGCAGCGGCCTGATGAAAGTCCAGGCGATTTCCTGGAAAGGTTGTGCGAGGCCTATCGCATATACACTCCATTTGACCCTGAAAGTCCGGACCATCCGGTCAACATCGCCTTTGTTTCCCAGTCTGCCCCGGACATCCGTAAGAAGCTCCAAAAATTAGAAGGATTTGCTGGAATGAACATCAGTCAGCTAATTGAAATTGCTAATAAAGTCTTCAACAGTCAGGAGGAAGTGGCAGAAAGAGAGGCCCGGAAAAAGTTAAAAAGAAAGGCAACCCTTCTGGCAGTGGCCCTGGGTCACCCCCCCAAGGAGACGAATAATGAAAAAAAGGAAGGGAAAGGGCACCATAAGGTAGAGCGAGACCAGTGCGCATACTGTAAAGAAAGAGGACACTGGAAGAGAGAATGCCCAAACCGTAGGAAGAACACCAACCAGCCTACCATTGGGCTGGCCCCCACCATCCTCAGCCTGGCTGGCCTAGACTCAGACTGAGGGGGACCGGGCTCCTTGAATCTTGGCCCCCAAGAGCCCATGGTCCGTGCCACTGTTGGGGGCCAGACTTTTTCCTTACCATCTTCATGGTAGACACCGGGGCGGAACACTCGGTTGTCACCACCCCGGTTGCACCTCCCTCGGGGCGGGAGGTCACTATCTTAGGGGCCACTGGTCGGCCCAGCAGCCCTAAGAGTTTCTGTCAAGCCTGCACTGTGGAGTTGGGAGGTCACAGAATCAGACACGAGTTCCTTTACCTGCCGGAATGCCCTGTCCCGCTAATGGGACGGGACCTCCTTACCAAACTTGGGGCCCAGCTGACCTTCCAGCCCATGAGCGAGGCCTCCCTACGGGTATGCGGCCCAAGTCTGTTAGCGGTCCTCCTGCCACAGAAAGAGGAGTATAGGCTGCACTCTACTGAGGAGGGGAGCCCCAGCCCAAGCCCGGAGGGCGGGAACAACCTGCTGCGGGAATTCCCAGTGGTCTGGGCGGAAGACAACCCACCACGCCTAGCCAGAGGTCAGGAACCGGTAGTGACTGACCTCAAGCCCAGAGCCAAGCCCTGCCACCTGCGGCAATACCCCCTCAAGGGAGTCGTGAATAGGGATTTCAGACATCATCCGCAAGCATTTACAAGAAGGCATCTTAGTCTCCTGCCAGTCGCCATGGAACACCCATGGCGACTACCATTCCTACTGGTCAGGAAGCACAATAGGACAGGATACCAGCCAGTCCAGAAACTCAGGGCAGTGAATGAAGCTGCCCTGACCCTGCATCCGGTAGTACCCAACCCGTACACCCTCCTGAGCCAGCTCCCACTGACCACCCCCTGGTTCACCTGCCTTGACCTAAAGGATGCCTTCTTCTGCATCCCGGTAGTCCCGGTCAGCCAGCCCATCTTCTCCTTCGAGTGGGAGGACCCTCACACAGCAGTTAAAACGCAGCTAACCTGGGCTTGACTGCCCCAAGGATTTAAAAACTCCCCCACTCTGTTTGGAGAGGCACTGGCTCAAGACCTGCAGCCTTTCTCGGACAGGGAAAAGGACCTGACCCTCCTCCAATATGTAGACAACCTGCTCCTAGCAGCCCTCACCCAAGGCTGATGCCTAGAAGGCACAAGGACACTTTTATGGCTACTAACCCAGCAGGGATATCGGGTCTCTCGGAGGAAGGCCCAGATTTGTCTGCAGGAAGTCAAGTATTTAGGATTCCTGATTTCACAAGGGAAAAGGTCTCTAGGAATTGAGAGAAAAGCTGTTATTACCCGGTTCCCGACCCCGGGGAATCGGTGACAACTCCGGGAATTCCTGGGGGCAGCTGGGTTTTGCCGGATATGGATTCTTGGGTTCGAGTCAATGGCTCAACCATTATATCAGGCCTTATGAGGTCCAGATACTATCCCACTAAATTGGGACGAAGAACAACAAGAAGCCTTTACAAAAATAAAGGATCATCTCGGCAGGGCCCCTGCCCTCGGTCTGTCAGACCCAGGGAGACCCTTTGACTTGCACGTCCATGAAAAGAACAAGGTTGCTCTAGGGGTCCTGGCTCCGCCAGGAGGACCCTGGCAGTGCCCTGTGGCATCCCTATCCAAGCAGCTGGACAATGTAGTGGCAGGATGGCCACCCTGCCTGAGGGCAGTCGCGGCCGCAGTAACCCTGCTACAGGAGGCGGCTAAACTGACTATAGGGCAAGAGGTTAGCCTATATGTGCCCCATGCCATCCACAGCCTCCTGGCAAGTCAAGGGCACCGGTGGTTGTCAAACCCAAGGCTGACACAATACCAAGGCATCCTTCAGGAAAACCCCCAGGTCCAGGTCAAGATAGTAAGACGGATGAACCGCGCCACCTTCCTGCCCACTGAGCAGGGGGACCCAGACCACTGCTGCTTAGAAGTCACAGAAGAAATCTATGCCAGCCGGCTGGACTTGCATGATCAGCCATTACTGGGAGCAGACCTAACCTACTACACAGATGGCAGTAGCTATCCGGTGAAAGGCGACAGAGTAGCCGGATATGCAGTAACTATACTTGACCAGGTAATAGAAGCGAAAGCCCTGCCCCCCTGGGTGGTCAGCACAGAGGGCTGAACTCTGGGCCCTGATTCGCACATTAGAACTAGCTAAAGGAAAGAAAGTTAACATCTATCCTGACTCTAAGTATGCCTTTGCCACCCTTCATATCCTTGGGGGCTATCTACCGAGAACGGGGGCTGCTAACAGCAGGGGGAAAAGAAATTAAGAATAAGACAGAGATCCTGCGCCTCCTAGAGGCAGTCTGGGCCCCAGCTGCAGTGGCAGTCATCCACTGCAAGGGACACTCGAAACCAGACACCACAATAGCCCAAGGAAACCAGAGAGCGGATCAAGCAGCCAAAGCCGCCTCAGTCAGCAATGAAACGGCAGAGGTGACTCCTCCTCTGCTCAGTGCGCTGCTAGGGGCCCCTATCAGCAGCCAAGATTATGAACCAGCCAAAATAGAGTGGGCTCAGCAGGCAGGGGGCCAGGAAACCTCAGAAGGGACCTGGAGACTGCCAGACGGGAGTACATACATACCCCAAGGCCAGGCGAGCAACTTAATAAGAAACTGTCACTACTTAACTCACCTAGGAAAAACCTCTCTAGAGAAGTTGCTCAAGAGATATTTCTACCTCCCCAACTTCTCAGCACTGTGCTTCTCCGCCACCTCTCAGTGTATTACCTGTGCCAAGAATAAGGCGGCTGCCCACCTAGGGGCATCGCCAGGCATCCAGCATGAGGGGACCCAGCCCCTCGAAAACCTCCAGGTTGACTTCACGGAAATCAAGCCCAGTCGAGGGTTCAAATACCTGCTGGTCCTAGTCTGCACCTTCTCCAGGTGGGTGGAGGCCTACCCCACAAGGACGTAGAAAGCACAAGAGGTGACCCGAGCCCTCCTGAGGGAAGTCATCCCCAGATACTGACGTCCGCTCACTATCGGCAGCGACAATGGACCAGCATTTGTTTCTCAGGTAGTACAAGTCATTGCCCGGCTCCTGCACGTGAAGTGGAAGCTTCACACTGCCTACTGACCCCGGGGTTCAGGCAAGATAGAGAGGATGAATCGGACTCTTAAAGAAAGTCTGGCCAAGTTTCACCAAGAAACGGGGTTGCCTTGGACTGATCTGCTGCCACTAGTCTTGCTGAGGATCAGAAACACCCCAAACTCCTCAGGGTATACTCCGTACGAGTTAGTATTTGGAAGGCCTACTCCTATAATAAAGTTAGGGAAAGTGCAGGATCTGAGGCTAAGGTGGAGCTAGACCAGACTCAGTATCCAGAGCGATTGGGGCAGACCTTAGATGTCATAAGTAAGGCCAGATTAGGCCAGGAGCCCGAGCCCCGAAGGAAGCTAGTGCACTCCTTTCAGCCAGGACAATATGTATGGGTAAAAGATTGGAAGAGGGAACCCCTCCAGCCAACCTGGACAGGTCCCCACCTGGTATTATTAACCACCCCAAACGCCCTTAAAGTTGCAGGTGTCACCTGGATCCACTACAGCAGAGCCAAGGCAGCCGCGGACCCCGATGTGAAAGGAACCAGGCCCGCCTTGCGACTGCCAGCCCTAAAGCTCCAGAGGTGGCTGGCTGAGGGAGAAAACTCCTTCCAAGAATGGTCAATTGTTCCGTCAGGTACCTGCTCCTGATGGGCACCGGCGCCGGAATTCTGGGGGTTGGACTGGTGACTGTAACACCACCCGAACGGAGCGTCGCTGAACGAACTGCCTTGGGAGTAGTGTGTCTGTGTTTAGTCCTAACTTTCGCCAGCTTAATCTGCTTTGCCTAAACAGCCACCGCGAAGATACTCTCACTTCGGAGGTGCCACTACCAGAGGCTCCAGCCCGAACCTGGTGATGCTATGACTGAAGAAGACTCAGTCTAGGATCAAAGGGGGGAATGTTATGAGAAATAAAGCTGGCTCTTTGTCCTTGGCCCCAGGTAGCGGCTGGCTCTTTGTTCCAGGCCCCAGATAACTTCCGCATTCTGCTTCTGTACCTTTAGCTTCCGCATTCCTCCTCTGTGCCCCTTGCTTGCGCCGGGCAGCCCCTCCCTGCCTTTTGCTGCCTTGCTACAAGAATATTTACCCACCTACCCAACCTCTCCCCCGCACCCAAAATTTGGAGGTCCTCTCCTCTGTGTCCGCGCACATAAATAAAAAGGCTTACTCCACCACCCTAAACTGTGTAAGAGTCCGTTTTTCCGCAACAACTCCATTTTTGGTCTGTTTTTTTTTTCTTTTTAACAGTATAAAGCTGTATGTCTATACTTACATATGTCTGTATGCATCAGTGTGGTCATCATTGTGAGGTAGAATTTTTAGTGTTTTCTCTCTTTATTTTTCTGCTTTATAATAAGCTGCATTTTAAATATATAGTAAGTAGCATTTTAAAATATAAAGGTAATTTTGAAAAGTTACCAAAACAACAATAATAACAGCATTTGCAAGAGCTGAAGCTTATATCTAGGCCTTTTGTATCATCTACTTGGGTATGATAATAGCAGCTCTGGACTTTATTAAACAAATACCGTGAGGAATAACACAGAGTGCACTTTGACAAATGCCAAGAGAAAATAAACAGGATGTGTGTCATCATGTTTTAAATGAGATTATTCTACCTGGAATATTTTGCAGAAATAAGAATTACACAATTCTAGACAAAAAGCCAGAGTTTTTATATAAAGAAGAGAAAAAAGAAAGATTCATTTTGTAACAGGGTGCAACCAGGGGTGGGGGGCAAATAGTGATTTGTATTGGGGTCCAGAACTCAGGGTGTCCAGGAAATATTTAAAAATATGGGGGAGGGGGAAGATGGCAGCGTGGTAGGAGGGAGCACACGCCACCTCCCGCTTCAAAAGACAGAAAAACCTAACCATACTACAGAGGACATTGCAGCTTACATGAAAATAAGAAATCAAAATTGTAGCGGACATGGAAAGACCAGACGGTAAGGAGACTACTGCAGGATAATAACAGCCCAGTGATCAGCGTGGGGAGCAGGGA
>JAPYXV010001739.1:0-13815 GCA_028533065.1 Trachops cirrhosus | reverse complement strand
CCTGTGCATCTTTCTTCATTAAACTTACTGTAGCCTGCATTTTTCCAGCTAATTTGTGACCAAAATCAACCAATTCTGTGAGTATCTTGATCACCAGTGCTTTCAACTGTGCATCTGATAGGTTGGCTATCTCTTGGTCGCTTAAAAGGATGGGACCTGGGGCTTTCCAATCCTCATCTGTTTGAGCCATCTTTTGCTGGGGTTTTTTTTTTTTTTTTTTTGGTCTTGACAGGCTACCGTAGTGAGGGGCGGGGCCTAACGTTTTCACTAGGACGGGGCACTCCAGTCCCTGGGTTGTGACACTGTATATGGGGGCGGGGTCTGGGAAGGAACAATGGGGCTTGCTCTGCTCTCTGTAGAACCTTCCGCCGCTTTCCACAAGCCAACTGGGCCCCTCTGGCACCAATCCTGGTGTGGGTGGGCCCGTGTACCCTACGGGACCCTCCTTTTCTGTCAGTGACCCAAAGCTCCACTTCCCGGTGCTGAGACCCTGAGCTGCGCGCAGTGCCTTGCTTCACAATGGCCGCCTCGCTGGGTCTGCTGGTCACCTCCTCCCAGCCTGGCCCGCCAGCCACGGACACTTGTGCGCCCAGGGTCTGCCTGCTGGGGACTTGCGCGCCTCCCGGGTTGCTCAGGTCTCTGCTTCGCGTCCCTCACCCGGCCTGACTCTGCCCCTCCTACTAGTCTGGACGATGGAGTCTATTTTCAACTCCCTGGTTGTCGGACTGACTTCCATGCCTTTCAATTTTCTGTCAGTTCTGGTTGTTATCTTGTTTCCATTGTGTTGCTGTCCCTATCTTGGTTGTGTGCGGGGGCACAGTGCGTCTACCTATGCCTCCATCTTGACTGGAAGTCCCCCAACTTATTTTCTTGTGAATTTTTCTATTTTGTTTTCCAGATCTGTTACAACAAACTTGTGTTACTTATTCAATAAAGGGCAAAAGTTATAATTTACTATAAGGTCATCATTGCTCTAGATACTTGTTTTTGAAAATATAATTTAAAAATTATTTGTTGCAGTTGACAGTTAATCTAGCAACTGACAACTTCCTTTAAGTAAGATAATCAGAGGGCCATCAACTGGAGAAAATAAAACAAATTAATGCAAAGAACCTTATAATTCTGTAAATTTGAAAATTTCTCTTAAATTGGACTAATATATCTATTTTCCACTTGGAGGGGATTCTTGGCATTTGTTTTTCAGCTAGATCACTTTAGTCTGATTCTGTTGGGCATAGTAATACTAACATATGAGATGAAATTTTATTGCAAAATGAATATTCTGAAGCTCTTTTATATAAACTAATCAGAATACCAGATTAAAAAAGTCTACTTAAAAAAGTTTTAAACAGACTGGCACATGATGCACCTTTCCTTATCAGCTTTGTTGGGAAAAGCAGCAATGGGAATCTTGCACATCATGGACATGAGTTCTGGCTGTTATATACGATGTCTCCTTTAGTCCCCATGGAGGGCCTGAGCATTTGTAAAATGATCGTGCTTATGATGGCTATTTGCTTCCTGTGTGTTTTACTCCCCAGTGTGGACCTGAAATTTCCATGTCATTGTGGAAATAACTTTAATAACTTAAGCACTATACTAAGCCTAGAATGGAAGCATGTCTATTAAACTTTATGACCATTGTAATATACTGTTTAACTTAATCTCTTCTAAATTTCAGATCCTATGACAAGTGAAAGCTATCAACCAATTGGGAAAGTAAATGGTATACTTATGCTAGCAGGACTTTTTAGTTTAATGGAAGTTTTAAGTTTGCCTTTATTTATTTTTTAAAAAGTATTTATTTATTTTGAGAGAGGGGAAGGGAAAGAGAGGGAGAGAAACATTAATGTGTGATTGCCCCTCATGGGGACCTACTGGGGACCTGGTCAGCAACCTAGGCACATGTGCTGACTGGGAATTGAACCAGCGTCCCTTCAGTTTGCAGGCTGGCACTCAATCCACTGAGGTACACCAGCCAGGGCAAAAATGACTTTAAACATAAAAAGAAAAAAATTCCCTGCCTAGGTAGCTCAGTTAGGTAGAGCATCATCCCGATATGCCAAGGTTGTGGGTTCAGTCTCCAGTCAGGGCAACTACAAGAATCAACTAATGAATGCATAACTAAGTGGAACAACAAATCAATGTTTCTCTCTCTCCTCTCCTCTCTCTCTAAAATCAATGAGTAAAAATTAAAAAAAAAACATAAAACAGAAAGATGGTAAGGGAAAATTTTCTGAAATTGTCTTCAGGTGCTGGGAAATATTTTTAAATGCTTGCTAATTGGGATGATCTCATCATTGGCTAAATTTCAAAGAAAAATACATCAACAGTTATTAAATAAGACTTCAAACAGTTTTCTTTAAAATCTGGTGTTTTTTACCTTCTCAGAGCCAGAGAGATCCACTATTTTTTAAAAAAAGCTCCTAGTTTATATTAGGAGAAGGGGCAGCTCTGCCATTTTCTTGTTGCTTATTTGGGTTTTGCAGGGTTAGTATTTTCCTCAGTTTGCAACTTCTTCGAAGGAATCTTTTAAAGCCACTTGGCATTTTGGTGAGGGTTAATTTAGTTAAAAATGGGTAATACAAATCTTAACCTGGTCCTTGTAAGCTTACATACATTGCAACATGCCAAACTGAACCAACCCAGTGAAGAAGCGTCTGTGTGAAAGAACACACTCTCTCTCAGAAGACTTGGGACCAGCCAAGTCTTCTGAGAGACTTTGGAGACACATTTGGTGACTAAAATCACCTGTGTCTTTCCAGAATAAAAAAATATCAAGTTTTAACATTATTTTATATTTTATAATAAAATCTGTGAATCAAAGGTATAATATTTTTTCTTAAACCTCATTGGACCCTCTTGCACAGCTTCTGCGGTGCACCATCTCATCAGGGAAAGCACTTTTGGAAAATATGCAGCCCTTCCTTCTATATCAAAACATACATTAGTTACACTTCATTGTTTATTCACTAATCACACAGAAAAGGCAGGGTGAGCGTATGACATTGACCCTGCAGTGATTCTGTAACTCCCCAATGCCAGGCTTCATGGCCTTGCCTGGCAACCACTAAATAAGCTTTCTAGGACATAAACTTACTTGAAAAAAACAGACATTCTTATGACCAGAAAACCAAAATACAAGCTAGGTAAATAAGGAGATAATGAAAGTGACGCAGATATTTCAACCGGCAGATGGGAAAATCAAACTCTATTTTGTAGTGATGCTTTTTTCCAGCACGTTTTTCATGAACATCATGTCATGATTATGTCATCCTGGCTAATACAGTCACTTCACATAAAGTTGCAGGCCGTTATGTATTGTCCTGCTGTCTTTTGTCAAATAAGAGTAATTCTAATACTTTTTTTAATCAATGAAGAGGAAACACTTTGGCACAGAATATGTTTTCCGGTTGAGTGGTAAGGATTATGGCATAGATTATTTTTAATGATGACTTATACTAGTATTTTCCAGTTTGGGTTTTTATGATCTTTTTAACATGAACATTTATCTTTAGTTATTTGAGATGTGTTCTTCCAATTTTCTGAGGTTCTCTAGCAAAATATATTTAAAGGATATAAACATTTAAATCCAAAAATCTAAGAGTCAACACTAGATAGCTTAAAAAACTTATTAAAGATAATACGGCAAGACTAACCCTGCCAATCTTTAACAAGAACAAAATTCAGTGGTTTCAGAAGAAATTTACAGCATAGTTAAATATTTATGCCTGGGTCTAAACATCTTGCCTTTATGGGATAACACAGCAGAGATATTGGATGAAAAGGTCAATCAGAGGGGTCTGCTTTTGAGAACATATTACAGCTGTAACTTTGGATATACTAAATCTTTCTTCTAATAACAATGTGTTAGATTGTGAATGTAGCTAACAGACTAAACAGGCTCAGAAAAAGTTAATAATGGTCAGAAATAATGTAAATCTTGGCAAACATCTTTTGAGGCAGCATTTAGGAAAACTCAAAAGATTGCATTTATGCCAGTTCTGTTTTATGTGGGTATTAACTCTCTAAGACCAGAAGAACACAAAATTATAGTCAACAAACCACACTGTGGTTCAAATTTTTAGAGCACGTTTACTCAAAACTGCAGAATAGTTGGTAAATCATTTTTATATAGTGGCATAATTACACTATTTAGAAATTTAGAATGTTTCCAAAATATGCAGGAGACAAAGTATTCCCGCAAGTAATACGAGGTTAACCTTACAATACAAGTAACCTTAGACTCTAAGGCTTAGTTATTTCTAAATGTCATTTAGCCACTCCATAAATGTCTGCCTTGAACAGTCAAATTTTCCAAAGCCGCCAAACAACTTTCTTGGGTGGGGCAAGAGCTGAGAAGAAAAAGGATTCATTTTGGCTTGCTTCGGCGTTCGAACAATATTTAGTACCACACCCTCAACAAAGGCTTAACAGCAAGGAATAATGTCAAACTGATTCCTTTGGCCTATTGTCACAGTCCCCTAAATAACTAAAATAAGGAGAGATTTGAAGAAAAAAAAAAAAAGAATACAGAAGTTTGGCGGCAGCGAGGCTTGGGGGACCTAAAAGAGGAAACCATGAAGAAAATACTCCTAATTTTCGAGCCTCTGCTTGACCTAGGATAGAAGAGTATTTCATTTATCCACTGACAGAGTTTCATTCTTTTTACCCGATCAACCTCGCATGCCTTAGTTACCACTTCTGGGGCAGACCATTAGTCAGCACGAAGGTGTAAACAGGCGCCTTTTCTAGCCTGCGGCGGAAGGCACGGGGGTCTTCGGGGAGATGGGAGAGGAACATCAGCACCTCGAGCTTAGGTGACAGCGACCCTCCCAAGCCCTCTGTTCTCTCGGCCCCACACCTGGACTTGGGAACCATTAAGCAGAATCTGACCTGCGCCAGTCCCCAGAGAGGCTGGGAGTCGAAGGGCAAGCTCCAGGTAGGAATCGGGGACTGGGAAGAGGCCACAGGGACCCAACCATCACCTCCTGGACACTTTCTACCACGGAGCACGCCCACCTCCCAGCCCCTCTCCCCAACTTCAGCCCTCTGCCTTGAGAGCCCGCTCCGCACTCCGCTGCCCTCGCATCCCGCTGAGGAGCCCGCCTCATCTCCTCCCGACCGACCCCCTTACCTTTCCATTCTTGGGGCTGCCGTTAAGGAACAGGGTCACCCGCCTCATCGCGCTGCCCCCACTGGGTCCTGAGTGAGTCGCCACCCTCCCACCTGGCTCTCCTCCCACCTTCTCCCGCCCTTCACCTCCCTCCACCCACTCGGACTCTCCTCCCTTCGCCACCTTCCTTCTCTTACGGGCACACACGCACACACACGCACACACACGCACGCACTGTGGGTCCCACACTCCTAGGTTCGCGGGCCCTCCTGCCCACCCCGCCCCTGGACTCCTTAGCGAGCCTCGGGCCCTTCCCCCAACACCCCCCCAGAGTGACTCTAAGCTCCACCAATGAACCGGAAGCGTCGGCCAGAACTCCGCCAATCATCACCTTGTATTGGGTGGGCTCATACTAACTCCGCCTAGGTGGAGGGAGGAAAGTGGAGCTGCTGTCTGGCAGACGGGAAGGGTTATCAGCCAATCAGAGCAGAACCTGGAGCCCAACAGCAGCTCAAAGCGTTACTGAGCAGGCGCAAACGCAACACCAGGTAGATCACATCTGCATACGGAGGCGGGGTTTGAGGAAACGAGCGCTAGAAGTGATTCACAGAAGTCAGCACCTCCCTCTGTAACCCCTCCCATCGCTCAACCCACAGAATAAACGGCTGCCGTCGGAGCTGGCTGAGTGGGTTAGAATCAACTCGTCGTTCTGTCAGGATTGGTCCAACGATTCTTTTCGAAGTTTGCAGCATCCAATCAAAATCAGAAGGGTGGAATTACAAGTCTAACCGAAGGGTTCCTCCGCGAGACTCTCTCGGGAAGTAGTCCCCACGGATGCAGGTTAGCAGGTATTCTCTCAGCTCAGTGAGTCACTCGCAGCTAGCGGTCGCTTTTTCTCGTGCCCACGAGACCACTCGTGCTCCTCGGATGGGGAGGTAGAGGTCTGGGAGGGTTCGGGGTGCCCGCAGACACGTGCTGCTGGTGGCGGCGTAGAGTTCCGTACAGTAACGCCGGGATGCCGAGGAGAGGCGGGGCGGGCGATTTGAATCCGGCGTCGGGCGGTGTTCGTGCGGGGTTGAAGTGTAGGTACCGCGGCCTGCGGGTTCACGGTGTTGGCGGCTTGGGACAAGGCAGAACCCCCGGCTACTGGCTCTCGCTTCAGGACTAAAGCGCCGAGGTCTAGAAGGTAGGACAGCCACGACACTTCATGTGCTGCGGGGCGTCCGGAATAAACCCAAAAAGGAGGAGAATCAAGTTGCGGGAGTGAGAGGTGGGGCAAGTGCCCTGGTTTGAACTCCAGGTATAGTATAGCAGTGCTGTTTCTCAGAAGTGTGTTCTACTTGGCCTGCCCCACGGAGAAAGTGGTTCTCTTGCGTTCTTAGCTGGATCACCCGTGTGCTTTTCAAAATGCACATTCCTGGGGCCCAGCCAGATCTCCTGAGTTAGAGTTCCTGGAAGTCCACAAAGCTGGCCTTCAGCAGGGTACCCAGGTGATTCAGGTGTTCGCTAAGATTAAAAATCTATGGCTGATAGCGGTTTTCAACCTTTTTCATCTCATTGCACATGTAAGCTAATTATCAAAATTCTGCGGGGCACCAAAAATTATACTTTTTGTCAATCTGACAAAAAATAGGTATAGTTTTGATTCATGCACACCAGACAGCTATTGTTGTGTTGGCTGTCGTCATTATTTTTATTTGATAATCTAAGGGAAAGAAGTCAGTGCCCCTAAGTAGTCAGGTATTGCATGTGCTAAAAATTCTTGCAGCACACCGGATGAAAATTGGTGGCTTATAGTATGGGGATTGCTTTGTTTCATCCGGAACAGCAATTTTCTGCGTTCCCATTTAATTTGAGTTCCAAAAGTACTCGTGACATCTATTTTCATACCAGTATAGATTGTATTAGAGTTCAGTCTTGAATGAGGATCTTCATCGAATCACATTAACCTGGGGAATGGGGTTCTTTTTCCTTTTTTCTCTTCTCTCTTTTTAGATGGATACCAACTCAAAAGACAGCGAACCCCCTGAAACCAAGGAGTCTGCTCTTAATGCTGGTATGTACTGATCTGTTGCCTCTTTGTGAAATTTACAATTTAGGTGTGTGTCTTCATAAAGATGCTTAGCCCCGTCAACATGTTGTCTGTTTCAGAAAATGCCTCTCTCATTTTGGGAAATGAGAATCCTGTAACACCTCCGAATCATGTAGCTGAAGTGACTCCTGATCTCTGCACACCAGATAATTTTAAATCACCTTTGGACTTTTCCACAGTAACTGTGGAGCAACTGGGAATTACACCTGAAAGCTTTGTAAAGAACTGTTCAGGTAAGAGACATCATTTTGTCGCAGTACTTTTAAAGTTTAAAAGTAACTTTTAATAACTTAATTTTATTCACCTATCCCATGTATCTTATTACTTTACATATCTAAATTGATTGAATTGCAAACTTGCTTGATCAGAGAGACTTCTGTGAACATGCTGTGTTCATCTAGCATAGCAGGAGACCAGGGTCCAAGGCCCCCAAACATGAGAATGTTCCCAGGTCAGAGTTGTGCTTTGTGCCCACACTGGGGAAGAATATGTGTAAATCACTTTTGACCTAACACATGGGATACAAGAGTCTATGTACTATAAACAGTAAGATATTTTATAGTCATATATGGCAAAAATAACAACGTGGAAGAGCAATTAAGACAATATTATGCCCTGGCTGGTGTGGCTCGGTTGATTGGAGTGTCGTCCTATAACTGAAAGGTTTGATTCCATTCAGGGCACATAGCTAGGGTCCAGGCAGGGACGGGAGGCAGCCGATGGATGTTTCTCTTTCCCTATCCCTCTCTCTCTAAACTCAATGGAAAAAGTGTCATTGGGTGAGGATAAAGAAAAAAGAAAAAAAATATGTTGAAGGATTGGAGTTTGCCTGTTTCAAAATCACAAACAGAATTGGCTCACATTAATCATCAAGTGCTAGAAATGAAATTCACCTGTGACATCTGACTTAGATGGAGGAGAAATATGGGAGAGGAATTAGATTTAGAAATGGAAGGTAATGGGGGATGTGAAAGGGCACTAGACTAATACATGATTGAAGCAAGACTAAAGTGGCACACCATTCATTCCATGTTTTCTTCTCAAGAGCATCACT
The DNA here is from genome assembly GCA_028533065.1 of Trachops cirrhosus. Lineage (NCBI taxonomy): Eukaryota > Metazoa > Chordata > Mammalia > Chiroptera > Phyllostomidae > Trachops > Trachops cirrhosus. The sequence goes on along the minus strand of JAPYXV010001739.1, from coordinate 5,553 downwards.
CCTAGGCCTGTAACAATCTAATTTTTTGTGCTTAGATATATGGCTAGAATTCAGGGTAGTGTGCCAAAACTAGACAGGTGTCTAAGAGAAACAACTTACCTTGAAGAACTGAAAACAGGAGAGTATGTATGGCCTGATGGAGACCTTTCCTTTCAACTCATGGGGTTTGGACTGGCTAATTCTGAAAAAGAGAAACTCTTGGTCCAAAGCACGCTATGACCTCTTTGTGTGAAGAAAATATGAAACAAAATGATAACTATTAATTATAAATATATTTGTGTGTTCATCTCACACAACTGTATTTAATAAATACCTTCTGTGTACCAGGCACTATTCCAGGAAAATGGAATAAGTCAATGGACAAAACAAAGATTCCTATCCAGCTGATCATGTGTGAACAACTTTCCCTATAATTCTCTATTTAGATTTCTGTACCATGTGTTTATCATCTTTCTCAAGCTGCTATATCACAGATCTTCAGGACGTGATTACTGATGATTGCCTTGTTTTGTTCCAATTTAAAAGAGAGTTTTTATTATAGGAAAGTCATTATCCTACCTTAAAAAATCCAGACGACGCTCTACAGTTGGTGTCCGGGGCTCTCCTGAAACAAACAACCTTATTCGTTTCATTGCTCAGCAACGGAATTTAAAGAATGCAGAGAAGTCTCCTTTGACACAGAATTTCCCTTTTCCGGTATGATATATATTTTTCTAAGTTCCATCATGAATTCTTTTAGGGAGAATGTTTTGCTCTGTTACAAAGCTTTTGTAAAGTGTTTCTATCTTCCTGTTTTGGACCTGAAGAGATGGCATTTTCTCTGCCTTATAGAGAGAATGTGCAGTTAGTGGAAATGATGATGATATTCAGTTATTCATATGGAAAATAGTATCATAATTAGTAAATAATAATACAAGAATAAACTCTGTTTTGCATATTCACAACTGCAAACCCAGTTTTGCCTACCGCTGTATTAAAAGTTAGAAGATTCTGGATAAAAAGTGACTTTCTAGAGGAGCTTACTATTTTATTTTGCAAATATTTTTCTAGTTCATTGCCTATTTGTCTATAGTGAGGTGAGGCAGTGTTTTTCAACCTTTTTCTTTTAATATCTCTAAGTGTGTAATTTGCGATTACTATGTGTTGCCATATAGGGCAAGAGTTCCCCCAGGACAAAATGTATTTGGGATAACCTTGTGGAAGGAAGCAAACTGTCTGCTGATGGGGAACTATTTACATAGCTTTGCAGGTTTTTAGTAGAATAATACTGGCTCCTAAAAAGTCAAGTAGTCGTATAAGCCTTGCTATCAAAGACACGGTCCCCAGTTTATCCATCTTTTTTGTTTGTTTTTATTTTTTGTTTATTTTTTTAATTTTATCTTAATTGTTGTTGAAGTACAATTTTCTGTCTTTTACTCCTATCTCAGCCCACCCACCTCTCCCCTCCTCCCTCCCATTTCCACCCACCCCTAGTTTTTTATCCATGTGTCCTTTATACTTGTTCCTGTAGACCCTTCCCCTTTTCCCCTGAAATTTCCTACCCTCTCCCCTCTGCCCAGTTTATCCATCTTGAAGGACAAATGCTTCTCACTCTGTGTCTTTGGACTTCATATTTTAAAATGTGCTTACATTGCCACTTCCTTACTGTTCAGTTTTAGACAGCATGTGGGCAGGAGGCCGTACAACGCAGTGGTTCTCAGAGGTTATCTATCTGCAGATCCCTGAGGATCCCTGAGTTTTCCATTCAAAAGGTCAAAACTGTTTTTTGTAATAGGCCTAAGATGCTGTTTGCCTTTTTTCACTGTCTTGATGTTCACACCCTTAGTGCCAAAGAGTGGTGGGGAAAACTGATGGCATCAAGCTGTCATTTCATACATCACCGACAAGGATTCACAAGAAATAATAATAATGTCAGTTTCACTTAAAATTCTTGATGAAGCAATAAAAATTATACATTTTATTCTCAGTGGTAGGTATTACGTGTGATGAAATAGAAAATATGCATCAGGTACTTCCAAAGTACACACAGAAATTGGTTGTTTTGAGAAAAATCACGTGTAATTGTTTGGGCTGTGAGGTGAGCTGAATATTTTTTTTCATGAAACAAAATTTTTCCTTGAAAGTGACTGACAGACATCACGGTTAGTCAGACTTGGGAATGTGGCTGACATTTTCTCAAAAATGAGTGTACCACTTGAAGGAAAAACATATTTCTTACCAATGAAAAAAATTGAGTTTTCTAGAGAAAAATGAGAATTTTGGAAAAGAATTCACCACCATTAGCTTGATAACGCTAGACTTTTCTGATAGATTAGTGGGGACATTGACGAATGTGATGTTTTGATAATTGCATAATAAAGTATGTCAACATTTGGAAGATCTGCATTGCTGAGTGAACCCGTATTTTTCACATGACCAGTGTATGCAAAATATGCCCTCAAATTGCAAGAGAGACCTGTGGAAGTTCACCTAAGTATGAGAAGGTTCATTGGTAGGATTTCATGTTTAACATTGCAACCGACCTTAGTGAAATCTTTGTTAAGTTTTATGTTCCATTGAAGAAGAATGTCCACAATTCTGAAAAGGCTATTAAAATACTCTTGATAGATACAACCAACATAAACTAAGAGCTGTCGGTGTTTGCAGTAATTTTTAGAGTGTAGAGACTTCCGAGAACTTGTAAGAGTAGAGACGAATATGGACAGTGGAGCTCTATTGCTGGGGGTTGGTTCTTGGCTTTATTATTAATTGTGACTTTGGCAAGTTAAATTTTCTTTGTCAGTTTCCTCGTGTGTAAAATAAGGGTGATAATAATAGCAAGGGTTTTATGAGGATGAATAAATTAGTAGATATGAAGCACTGATAACGGTGCCTACAACATGGAGTGCTTTAGACTCACTATCGTTATTTCTGGGAGAAATGAGGATTTTGTTGTCTCACATCTTCTCGTCATAGCTGTCCCGACACTTTCACCTTTCCCATTTCTTCCAATAGTCAACTACAGTTTTTTCATTTAAATTAGGGTTTAGCATGCATGTTTAACCATGTAGACATTTTTTACAAGCTGCTTTGTAGTATATTATGGTCATACTCCTTTCTTGCACAACTTTTGTTATTCTTGTACTTAATAATTTTGGGGGGTTTTTTGGTTTCATCTTATAATTTATCATTACAATCCCATCACCAAACTTTGACAAGAGTTGCCAACCTTAGGAGTCTATCTTTTCTTTTCCCTGGTGTCTTCCGTTTTCTTCCTCCTCTTGACTTGGTTGCCACAGGATTGGTTGCATAGCTGTCGTTTTATGACTTCTTTTCACTGTCTGAGGTAATTCCCTTTTCCTCTCCAATTTGGATTCCCTGTTTCCTGGATCACGTATCTTTCTCCTTTCTTGGTTTACGACCTCATTTTTCTGGAGCCTTTGCACCTCTGACAAAGTTTATTCTACCAGCACATTAAGGTATGGATTGTCTTAGTATAACTGAAATCTAGGCTGGACATATTTTCCATCAAAATTTTGAAGGCATTTCTCCATTGTATTTTAGCGTACAGAACTGAAAGAATCCTGTCCATTTATTCAGTTAAGGCATATTTTGTTTCCTTATCCTTTATGTGGCCTGCTTTTTAAAAATTTAAAAAAATAGTTCAAATACACTATTCTCTAACATTCAGGTTTACAACCTAATTATGCAACTTTTATTTACCTAATGATGTAATCACCATGATGTCTAGTAACCGTCTGACACCATACAAAGTTATTGTAATATTATTGACTATATTCTCTATTCTATACATTAAATTCCTGTGACTGACTTTTAACTGAAAATTTGGACCTCTTAACTCTTCACTTTTTTTGCCTTTCCCCAAACCCCTTCCCCTCTGGAAACCATGAGTTTGACCTCTGTTTCCTAGACTCTGTTTCTGTTTTTGTTTAGTTTGTATGTTTGCTTTGTTTTAATTCCAAATGTAAGTGAAATCTTATGGTGTTTGTTCTTCTGTCTCATGTCATTTAACATAATATTTTCCGGGTCCATCCACGTTGTCCCAAATGTCAAGGTTTCATTCTTTTTTGTGACTGAGTAACAATCCACTGTGTGTGTGTAAGTTGTTTACATATTTGGCTATTGTAATAGTGCTTCAATGAACATAGGGGTGTGGGTGTGTGTGTCTTTTCAAATTAGTGTTTTTGTTTTCTTTGGATAGATCCAAAAGTGGAATTGCTGGATCATATGATAATCAGTTTTTAGTTTTTTGAGGAAACTCCATACTTTATCCATAGGGGCTGTACTATTTTGCAATTCCAATAAAAGAACACAATGGTTATTCCCTTTTCCCCACATCCTCACCAACTATTTGTTGTTTGAACTTTTTTTTGATAATAAACTGACAGGTGTGAGGTAATATCTCATCGTGGTTTTGAATTTGCATTTCCCTGACCATTAGTGATATTGAGCACCTTTTCATGTATCTGATGACTGTTTAGTTTCTCTGGAAAAATATTTAGTGAGATCTTCTGCCCATTTTTAAATTGTATTGGTTCTTTTGCAATTGAGTTATATGAGTTCTTTATATATTTTGGATATTAACCCCTTATCAGATAAGGGTTTACAAATATTTTCTTCCATTTGGTAAGTTGCCTTTTCGTTTTGTTGATGGTTTTCTTTACTGTGTGGAAACCTTTTAGTTTGATGTAGTCCCACATTCTTTTTTTTTTTTTTAAGATTTTATGTATTTATTTTTACAGAGGAGAAGGGAGGAAGAAACAGGGAGACAAACATCAATGTGTGGTTGTCTCTTGAGAACCCCCTATTGGGGACCTGGCCTGCAACCCAGGCATGTGTCCTGACTGGGAATTGAACCTACGACCCTTAGGTTCACAGGCCGGCATTCAGTACACTGAGCCACACCAGCTGGTATTCACTTGTTCATTTTTTATTTTGTTGCCAAATCAAAGAAGTCTGCCAAGAATAATGTCAAGGAGCTTATTGCCTGTATTTTCTTCTAGGAGTTTATGGTTTCAGGTCTTACATTCAGATGTTTAATTCATTTTGAGTTAATTTTTGTGTATGGTGGAAGATAGTGGTCCAATTTCATGTTTTTGCATGTGGCTGTCCAATTTTCTTTTCTCTTTTTTCTTCATATATTTTATTGTTTATGCTATTACAGTTTTCCCATTTCCTCCGCTTCATTCCCCTCCACCCTGAGCACCCTCTCCCACCCACATTCCCCCCCTCTTTAGTGCATGTCCATGTGTCATAAGTTCTTTAGCTTCTACATTTCTCATACTATTCTTGCCCTCTCCCTGTCTATTTTCTACCTACCATCTATGCTACTTACTCTCCGTACCGTTTCCCCCCTCTCCTCCTCCCACTCCCCTGTTGCTAACCCTCCTGTGATATCCGTTTCTGTGGTTCTGTTCCTGTTCTAGTTGTTTGCTTAGTTTCTTCTTGTTTTTGTTTCAGGTGTGGTTGTTAATAATTGTGAGTTTGCTTTCAGTTTATTACACATGTTTTTTATCTTCTTTTTCTTAGATAAGTCCCTTTAACATTTCATAA
>JAPYXV010001738.1:0-13815 GCA_028533065.1 Trachops cirrhosus | reverse complement strand
AACAGCATGGATGGAGCTGGAAAGCATTATGCTAAGTGAAATAAGCCAGGCAGTGAAAGACAAATATCATATGATCTCACCTTTAACAGGAACCTAAAGAACAAAACAAAGAAACAAGTAAAATATAACAAAAGACACTGAAATAGAGGACAGGTAGTCAGGGACCAGAGGGGAGAGGGGAGGGAATTTCAGGGGAGAAAGGAAGGGTTTACAGGAACAAATATAGAGGACACATGGACAAAACTAGGGGGGTTGGAAAGGGGAAGGAGGAGGGGAGGAATGGGTGGGCAAGCTGGAACAGGAATAAAGGATATAAACTGTACTGAATAAACTAAAATAAAAAACTTTTAAAAAGAAGAGAAAGAAAGTTACTAAGGTAAAAATTAATTTGTTTCTCCATAATTCCACCTCCAACTAATTAAATAAATAAATAAATAAATAAATAAATAAATATGCAAGCTTTGTACAGAGGAGAAAACAACCCTTTTCTAAGAACAATCTTTCCTATTTCAAAGAATATCTGAGCAAGTTTTAAAAATAAATTCAACAAAAATTAATTGAACCTTATTTTTAGAAATAAGCATAAGGATAATGATAGGCTTTTAACATGGACATGGCACAGAAACTTTCTAACAACTACTTTCTCTGTGACTTTATCATTGCTTTACAAAGACAATGCTGAAAGGTTAGTGGAAGATTTTATTCTAGCTCACGGCGGGGGGCGGATAATTAATATCAGTCATACCTAAACTTCATGTAAACTGTGTAACCTGTAGGCTAGAATTTTTAAAAATATGTTCTGGATACAATTTCTTCTTAAGATATATCTGTTGCAAATATTTTGTTCCTAGTCTGTTACTGGCCATTTCATTTTTTTAATGTTTCAAAGAGCAAAGGTTTACTATTCTTATTATTGTGTTGAAATTACTGTTGGATTCCAGTTTAGCTTTTTTTCCTGACCTTGGCTAAGGTTTATATGTTCTAAGGTATATTTGCCTAACTCATGATTACAAAGATCTTCTCTGTGTTTTATTACACAAAATTTATAATTTTACCTTTTACTTTAAGGTCTTTGCTCCTTTTTTGTGTTAGTTTTTGGTGTGTGTTAAGAGGAAAGGATAGCAGTAAAATTTTTCCTAACAGATATCCAGTTGGTCCAATTCAATTTGTTACAAAGACATCCATTTCTCATTGAATTCTATTAGCATATTTGTATAAAATCAATTGGACTAAATATCTTGTTCTATTTCTGAAGTCTCTATAAAGTATTTTTGCAATGTATGTTGTAACTTGGAGATGTAAGTTCTCCACTGCTCTTCGTTTTCAAGATTGTTTTGGGGCGTTGCGGTGCCTTGGTATTTCCATATAGTACTTACAATATCCTGATAATTCCTACCAAAAAAAATGAATCCTAGGATTTTGCATTGAATCTATAGGTCAATTTCAGGAAAGTTGATACCTCAACAAAATTGGGGGGGCGAAAAATGAATTTATTTATAAAAAATTGTGTATGTATTCTTATACGTTTAAACTCCAGTCACCTTCAAAGTACTCTCCACTTGATGCAATACACCTATCAAGAAGATTTTTCCACTGCTCACAACAGTTTTTGAACATGTCGATTTTGATGCCTTTCAGTGTTTCTGCAGTTTTTTCCCACCTCTGAAAAAAGTGACTATTCAAGTCCTTCACCCACTTTTAAATTGAGTTGTTAGCTTTTTGGTATTCAGTTGCAGGACATCTTTATATATTATGAATATTAATCTCTTACCGAGCATATGATTGGCAAATATTTTCTCCCATTCCATAGGTTGTCTATCTATTATGTTGATAATGTTCTCTGATGCACAAAAGTTTTTAATTTTGATGAAGTCCAATATATTTAATTTTTGTTCCATTATCTGTGTTTATGTGTCATATCTAAAAAATCATTACCAAATCGAATGTCAAAAGTTATTTCTCTAAGTTTTCTTCAAGGAGTTCTGTAGTTTCAACTGTTATATTTAAGTCATCAATGCATTGTGAGTTAATTTTTGTATATGGTATTAGGTAAGGGTCCAAATTCATTCTTACTTATATAGATAGCCAGTTTCCCCATCACCATTTGCTTTTTTAAAAAAATGTCTTCTCATCTATTGAATTGTCTTGAAATCTTTGTCAAAAATAATTTGACCAGTCATGGTCATTGTGGCTCAGATTATTGGGGCATTGCCCCATAGACTGATAGGTTGCCAGTTCAATTCCTGTTCAGGGCACATACCGCAGTTGTAGGTTCAATCCCCAGTTGGGGCACATGCAAGAAGGCAATCAATTGATGTTTCTCACATTAATGTCTCTCTCTCTCTCTCTCTCTCTCTCTCTCTCTCTCTCTCTCAAAGCAATGAAAAAAAAAGTCCTTAGGTGAGGATAAAATAAATAATATGACCCTATATGTGTGAATTTCTTTCTGGGCTCTCTATTCTATTCCATTGGTCTATATGTTGTCTTTATGCCAGTATCACACTGTTTTGATTATTGTGGCTATGCAATATGTTTTGAAATCAGAAAGTGTTAGGCTTCCAACTTTGCTCTTTCTCAAGATTGCTTTAGATTATTTGGAGACTCTTGAGACTCCATATGAATTATAAGATGAGTTTTTCCATTTCTGCAAAACAAATCACTGCAATTTTGATAGAAATTGCATTGAGTATGTAAAGCACTTTGAGTACTACTGCCATCTTAACAATATGAAGTCTTCCAATCCATGAATACAGGAGGTCTTTCCACTTATTTGTGTTTTCTTTAATTTCTTGCAGCAACATTTTGTACATTTCAATGTACAAGTTTTTCATCTCCTTGGTTAAGTTCATTCCTAAGGATTTGATATTTTTGATGCTATTGTAAATGAAATTCTTTTCAGATTACTCAATGTCAGTGTATAAAAACACAACTGATTTTTGCATGTTAATTTTGTATCCTCAGTTTTCCTGAAATTGCTTATTAGTACTAAATTTTTATAAGCGAAATCTTTAAGATTTCCTATATATAAGATCTGTGAACAGAGATAATTTTACTTCCTCATTTACAATTTAGATACTTTTATTTATGTATTTATATCTGCTCTGGCTAGAAATTCCAATACATGCTGAAATAAATTTTTAGAAGTATCTTTTACTTTTTCCTGATCTTAGAGGAAAAGCTTTCAGTCTTTCTCCATTGAACATGATGTTAGCTGTGGGGTTTTTTACATATGACCTTTATTATGCTGAGGTATTTTATCTATTCCTAGTTTGAGTTTTGAAATTATGAAAGGGTGCTGAATTTTGTCAAATACCTTTTTTTCATAGATTGAGATAATTGTGTGGGATTTTTTCCTTCATTCCATTAATGTTATATATCACATTGATTTTTGTATGTTGAACCATCCTTGCCTTCTAAAAAAATACCACTTGGTCATGGTATATAAGCAATTAAAAGTGTTGTTAAATTTGGTTTACTAGTATTTTTGTTGAGGATTTTTGCATCAATATTGAGGATATATTGGTCTGTAGTTTTCTTGTAGTGCCTATGATATCAAGATAATGCTGACCTTATAGAATGAGTTAAAACCCTGACAGGTGTGGCTCAGTTGGCTGGATGTTGGCCTGCAAAGCAAAAGGTGGCCTGTTTGGTTCCCAGTGAGGGCACATGCCTGGGTTGCAGGCCAGGTCCCCAGGTCCCTAGTTGGACTGTATGCAAGGGGCAACTGATCAATGTTTCTCTCACACATTGTTGTCTCTTGCCTTCCCTTTCTCCCTCCTTCCTCTTGTCTCTAAAAAAAAAAAAAGAATGTTAGAAAGTGGTCCCTAATCTTCAAATTTTTGGACAATTTTAAGAAGGATTCATTTGTGTTAATTCTTAAATATTTGTACAATTCCCTAGTGAAGCCACTAAACTCGGGCTTTGTGGGAGGGGGGTGATGTTTTGATACCTGATTCATCTCTTTACTACTTATAGATATATTCATATTTTCTGTTTCTTCATGATTCAGTCTTGGTAGGTTTACATTTCCAGGAATTTGTCCATTTAATCTAGGTCATCCAATTTGTTGGCATGCATTTGTTTATAGTACTCTTTTATAACCCTTTTTATTTCTGTAAAATCAATAACAATGTTTTCACTTTTGTTCCTGATTTTAATTCACTTGAGTCTTCTCTTTTTTGTTCTTTATAATTTTAGCTAAAAGTTTGTCAATTTTGTTGATCTCTTCAAAGAATTAACCCTTGATTTTATTTATTTTCCTTTGTATTTCTATTAATTTTTTTATTTATCTGTGCTCTAAATTTTATTATTTTCTTCATTGCTAGCTTTGGGTTTAGCTTGTTCTCCTTTTCTGGTTCTTTAAGGTGTAAAGTTAGTTACTGATTTGAGATCTTTCTTCCTATCTAATGTTAACATTTGCAGTTACATATTTTCTTTTGAAAACTTTTCTAAATACATCCCAAAAGTTTGGGTATGCTGTGTTTTTATTTTTACTTTTCTCAATATGTTTTCTAATTTACCTTGTGCTTTCTTCCTGGACCTATCAGTTGTTTAAGAGTTAAACTGATTGTTTTTTCTAATGAAAAACTAACCTAGAATATCTGGGTTTTTCTGAAGTCAAGACTCCACTTGACTATGACGTGTTATCCTTATATATAACTAGATTCTGTTTCATGGTATTCTGTAAGAATTTTTACACCTATATCATGAGCTGAGGTATATTCATGAGCTATATTCAATACATCTATATTGTTCTGAGGTTTCATTTATTTTAATGTACTTTAGGTTTTTTTCTTTACTACTCTTGTGCCTCTTGCATTGATGTATAATTGACATACAATAAGTAAACTGCTTTAAATTATACAAACTGGTACATTTTGATACATCTATATATTTGTGCAATCATTATCACAATGGTGACAGTGAATATATCCACTGCCTGCAAATGTTTCCTTGTTCACTTCTGTGATCTCACCTTCTTTCATTTCCTTGGTCCCTTTCATACTCAAGCTACAACTGATCTGTTTCCTATTACTTTAGATTAGCTTGCATTTTCTATAATTTTATATAAATGGTATCATATAATGTGTACTTTTTTTTATCTGACTTCTCTTGGCATATGTATTTAAATAGTAGTCCATCTCATTGCATATATGGACAGTGCTTTCCTTTCCGTAGGCAAATAATATTCCACTACATTGCTACACCACAAACTAGAACACATGGATATGTTCTATCCATGTTCATGAACAATTGGGTTGTCTCCAGCTTCTGGCTATTAAAAATAATACTACTATGCACACTAGTCTACACATTTTTGTGTAGATATATATTTTTGTGTCTCTTGGATTGGAATGGCTAGATCATATAATAAGTAGGTGTATGATTAGCTATTTCGGGAACTGCCAAACAGTTGTCAAAAGTGGTTGTACCATTTTATACTCCCACAAGCAATATTTGATCATTACAGTTTTTCCACATCTTCACCACTTGGTATGGTCAGCCATGCTAATGGATATGCGGTGATAACTCATTTTGGTTTTAATTTGCATTTCCCCCAAATGAATAATGATGTTGACCACATTTTTATGTGCTTGTCATCAGTATATCTTCTTTAGTGACATGTCTATGAAGATGTCTGACACTTGTTAAAAGTTAGATTGCTCATGTTCTTATTACTGCATTTTAAAGTTTCTTTATATATTCTGAATACAAGAACTTAGCCAAATACTTCAGAGGACAACCAATGAAGATTTTGAGAGCTCATTTTTTCTATGGCTCCTCCCTCTCCAGTACTGTGCCTTGCAAATTATAATCAAATCAGCATCCTCAAACTCCTATCTCTGTCTCTTCAACTCAACAAGATGCCTTGCCCTGTTTGGGAGCCCCTCAACCCAAGAGTACAGAAAGCACCTACAGGCAAAAAGACAAGAAAATTGTAGGGCTTGTTTGTTTGTTTTTCTTATCTCAAGGTTCACTGTCTTGTACTGCATATTTTCCAATATATGAAAATGATTAATTCATATATTTTGTCTATTTGATTGTTTATAGTGGAAAGACAAGTCTGGTACCAGATTCTGTGTCATAGCTGGAAGTGTAAATTTATTTCATTTATTTTCTTTTATTCTGTTTTTCTATTATCACTTCATCTTCAATGTAAACTTTTGAGTTACTGCTTTAGAATTATTTTTCTATTTTTGTGTATAAAAATGCATTTCCCTGATGCACTCATACATATAGTATAAGAGGTTTCTGCCACTGTGCAAATAGAGATCCAGTGTCTCTTTTTTCCCTTTTGGCTCACTTTTTTCTAAGTACATTTTATTGATCATGCTATTACAGTTATCCCAAGTTTTTCTCCCCTTTATCCGCCCTCCACCCTGCACCCCCAACCTTAGTTCATGTCCATGGGTTGTACATATAAGTTCTTTGGCTCTTCCATTTCCTATACTGTTCTTAATCTCCCTCTATTATATGCCTGCCAATTATGCTTCTTATTCCCTGTACCTTCCCCCCATTCTCTCCCTCCCCCTCCCCCTCCCCACTAATAACCCTTCATGTGATCTCCATTTCTGTGATTCTGTTCCTATTCTACTTGTTTGCTTAGTATTTTTTTGTTTTTTAGATTCAGTTGTTGATAGTTATGTGTTTGTTGTCATTTTACTGTTCATAGTTTTTGATCTTCTTCTATTTCTTAGATAAGTCCCTTTAACATTTCATATAATAAGGGCTTGGTAATAATGAACTCCATTAACTTTATCTGGCCTTTATTTGCCTTTCCACTCTAAACGAAAGCTTTGCTGGATAGAGTCATCTTGGATGTAGGTCCTTGTTTTTCGTGACTTCAAATACTTCTTTGGCTCACTTTTATCTTAAACAAGTAAGTAACTTAATCTTGTAATGTTAATTTTGGTTTCAATTATTAATTTACTATGTATTTTATTATAGTTTGTCATTGTGAACTTTTACTTCTTTTTAATATTTTCTTAAAATATTTTTATATATATGGTGTCTACTGTTACTCTTCAAGACTTCTTTTTTAAGAATGCTTTTCTCCTAAGAAATTGCACATTACTTACTGATAGCTCTTACTCTGAGACACTCATTTTAGACCTGTTTACCAAGTAAAGTAAAAAAAAGTCTGCGTGTATCATTTCTAAGCCCCCTCTTTCTTTCTTTTTTTAACATCAGCTTTTTAAAAGATTTCATTTATTTATTTTTACAGTGAGAGGAAGGAAGGGAGGAAGACAGGGAGAGAAACATCAGGAGGCAAGATTGGTTGCCTCTCCCACGTGTCCCAAAGTGGACCAAGCCCTCCAACCCAAGCATGTGTCATGACCAGAAATCAAAACAGTGGTGATCTTTCTCTTTGCAGTGGACGCCCAATCAACTGAGTCACACCAGTCAGAGTTAAGCCACCTCTTTCAATGGGTAAGTACTTCACTTACCTTCTGTTTATAAAGTCTCAATGGATTTTCTAATAAGTGGTAACATTAATAACAATATGCACTCTGCTGATAGAAACCAGAAAAAGCAAACAAAACAGAAATAACTTTCATTAATCTTATTTCTTAGAACAGGGCTTAATTCATACTAAGCATTCAATAAATGTTATGAAATAGTTTTATTGTTATTACTAATACTATGTTAATTCATAATATTTCCTCTATTATTTTTATTTCCAACTCACTTTGTATAATGCTGTGGAAAAAGGCCATCGGATTTGCATTTAAAGCTAGATATGTTGCCATGGCTGGTGTGGCTCAGTGGGTTGAGCACTGGCCTGCAAAGCAGAAGGTTGCCAGTTCAATTCCAGTCATGGCACGTGCCCAGGTTTAGGGCGGGCCCCCAGTTGGGGGTGTGCAGGAAGCAACCAATCAATGTTTCTCTCACACATTGGTGTTTCTTTCCCTCTTTTTCTCCCTCCCTTCTCCTCTCTCTAAAAATATATCAATAAAATTTTAAAAACAGAAATGTTACTTAACTTATCTCACTGAGCCCTAAAATGAGATTAAAACATGCATTACAAGATTTTTGAGTGTCCAACACAAGGTTCAACCTATAGTGGGCATTCAAGAAATCTTTGTCCAATTTTTAAAACATCAATGTTCCCAAAAGTAATTTTTCTCATTTCTTTTTTTCCATCTTTCCTCCATAATAAGTAAACATAAACTCCACTGAGTAGTCCTCATTTTTTCCCCACAATGTTGACTTCTTCAGTGTTTCACCTTTCTTTCTTTATATCTTTAATTCCTAAATTTAAGTAGGAAAATAGGGAATGGGTAAATTCATACTCATGGTTTCACTTATTTTCACAATTGTTGCTATAATATTTTCACTAATAAAAATAATGATAATCTGGAGTATGCCAAAATGGTGAAAAGTTTGACCCTGTTGGAGTAAAGATATAGGGGATGGAACAGTAAATGGTTTCAAATGTCTATAACAATACGTGGGAATCAAATTTCCAGTGGCCTCATATTCCAAGTTATTTTGTATTTTAACCTGTAAGTGAGCATTTCCCAGAATCTGTTTCAGCTAATACTAACTTGAGAGGATTTGAATAAACATTCTGTAAAAAAATTCATATACAAATGCATGTGGAAAATGCTGGATCAAATGGCAAAAGCAGGACATCTTAGAACCTTGGATATAATAATATATGAATCTCTTAGAAAGAAATATATCATGTAGAATTTCTAAAGTTATTTAACCTCTGAGTTCTTTAGGTGGATCATGCAGTGTTGCTCTTCACAGGAACAACAGACTTTTTATATAAGAGATGACAGAGATTAATTTCAAGAAAATAATTCTAGCTGTCATGATGAGGCTGACTTGGAGGGGAAGAAGTTTTGGTTTCTAAGAGATCACTGAGGGGGCTATTATAACAGCCTAGACCAATCATGGCCTGATCTAAAGTAACAACACCAGTATAGAGCAACTGGTGATCCTTCAAATGTGATAGAAGTAGATGATGATTGAAGAGAAAGTGTTAAAATACTCCCATATTTTTAGTTTGAGCTAATTATAGATAGTTATATTATATCATTAACAAGGATAGACAATAAAGAAGGAAAAATGGCTAAGTGGGAAAAGATATATAGTTGGATAATGAGTGACTCACAAAACTATATTCCCAATCCAAACCTGTATTCCAAGATTCAGATTCACATTTTCAACTGTGCTTCTGAGAGTCTACAAGTAGTGTGCTGTAGATACTTCTACCTTAACATATTATAAACCAACTTCCAAAAAGGGAATGTTCTATTCCCTCAAGGGTCCTACATATTAACGGCATTCTCCTTATTCTATTCATGTCTCTGGGGATGTTCTTTCCTGAAATAAACAGTTACAGATTCCAATTTTTCTAGGAAGTCCTAGATCTTAGATACCTTTTGGAAGAAGTTTGCCTCTCCTGGTGACTGTTCAACATGGGCCCAGGGAGTTTATTGCCTTATAGTTATCACAGAACTTCCTCTAGGGAATTTCTCAATGTACCTAGATTCTTGAATATGAGTTAAAATCTAGTTTGAGCCATTTGTGGGCTCCTGCTCATCATCTTGGAAGATGACTCACAAATCAAAATTATGTCATCCTTCTGAGCCTAAGGCTTCTTGGAAATCAGCAAGTTTTACCCTTCTGCTAAGTTAAAAGAGCTCTCTGTCCATGCAGGAACTTCTAGTGAGCATATTCTCCAGGTCCCATAACTAATAAGTGCACATCATAAGCTTTCAAACATCTTTTTTATATATTGTTTATGTTAGCAATTTATGTAGCACAGGTTCAGTGTGGGAATTATAATAATTCCACAAGCCAATAACATACAGAATATCTTTTTTCATTTTTTTTAGATTTTTAAGATTTTATTTGTTTATTTTTAGAGAGAGGGGAAGGCTAGGAGAGTGAGAGAGAAACATGGATGTGTGAGAGATACATTGATCAGTTGCCTCTTGCACACTCCCAGCTGGGTACCTGGCCCGCAATCCAGGCATGTGACCTGACTGGGAATCAAACTGGTGACCTTTTGGTTCATAGGCTGGCACTCAATCCACAGAGCCACACCAGTCAAGGCTCTCTTTTTTCATTTTAAAATCATTTTTATTTTTCAATTACAGTTGACATACATTGTTATACTAGTCTCAGGTGTATACCCAGTGATTAAAAATTATGTAACATACTAACTGATCGTCTCAATAAATTTCATACCCAAGTGATGCAATACATAGAGGATTTTGTTAAAACTTTATTTATTTATTATTAGAGAGAGGGGAAGGGAGAGAAAAAGAGTGGGAGAGAAACATCAATGCATGGTTGCTTCTCCCATGCCTCCTACTGGGGATCTCGCCTGCAACCTAGACATGTGCTGTAGACTGGAAAGTGAACCAGCAACCCTTTGGTTCGCAGGCCTAAATTCAATCCACTGAGCTACACCAGCCAGAGTGCAATGAGAGGGATTTATTCTGAGGTTGATCAGCTGCAGGGATTGGCTGTGACCACTGACCACCAACCTCCAACTTCTGACTACCATGAAAGATCAGCTGTATAGGGGCCCACACCACAGAACAAGACTTACTTCAGTGGGGCTTTGGGGCTCCTGAGTCTTCCCATTTAGTGTGTTGCTTTTGGAGGTGATTGGGTAATGCTTTTGATATGGTGTGAAGTTGCCCACCAGTTGTGTTGGCTCTGGGGCCTCCCAGGAGGTGTAGGTCAAGGTTAGATGCCACCTGTGTTCTTCCTAGGGCTACCATCATGAGCTACAAAGTGATTTGCAGATGGCTGCTAGATGGAGGTGCCCAGGCGAGGCCAAGCTGTGATTGAAGGTCAGCTGCTGCTCATGACAGGCCTGGGACCACTTAGGTGAGGTAGAGGGCATACTGAGGCCAGATGCTGCTTATTTGAGAGATTTTAGGAAAATCTGAAACATGAGCCAAGACAGGCCATTTGTATGGAAAAACCTCTGGAAACAGCTTTGGTGGGCCTGA
Source organism: Trachops cirrhosus (assembly GCA_028533065.1). Taxonomy (NCBI): domain Eukaryota; kingdom Metazoa; phylum Chordata; class Mammalia; order Chiroptera; family Phyllostomidae; genus Trachops; species Trachops cirrhosus. The sequence goes on along the minus strand of JAPYXV010001738.1, from coordinate 2,833 downwards.
AAGTTGGGTGGGGAGGGGTCTAAGGGAATCTCCAGGGCGGGGCAAACAGGTTCAGCCAGGTTGATGGAGTTTCATATATGGTCTCCTCCTGCTGGCCCTGGGGTGAGGGAGGCTCACCAAAGGAACAAAGGTCTCTGCTAGTACTTCCGTCTGGAAGAAAGCTGCCTCCCTATCTCTCACCCTAATACCAGACCATTCAGTTCTTCCCCGTATGTCCCTGGTGCCTTTCAAGCTGTGGCCCCAGCTCTGGAGCTCTGCAGGTGTGACTCTGAATAAAATCTGTGTGGGGGGCTTTAAGAGGAACTGCCTGGGACTCCAGAAGCCCTCTGTTTCCCTCAGCCTCAATCCCTGATGGTTTTTACAGCCAGGTGTTATGGAAATTTCTCTTCCTGGCACTGGAACTCTGGGCTGTGGGCCTAGTGTGGGGTTGGGACACCTTGCTCCTCACTGGGGGACCTCCACAGCCGAGATATCCCTCCCAATTTTTATAAGTCACACATGGTTGTGGGACCAGCTCATTCTGCGACTCTGCCTCAGTGTGGCTTCTACTTTATATACTTAGTTGTAGGACTACCATTCAGCCAGATTTCAAGTGGATCTGAATGATGGTTGTTCTGTAGTTTAGTTGTCATTTTGATGTGGTTGTGGAAGGAGGCGAGAACTGAGTTTACTACGTCATCATCTTGCCTGGAATTGAAACATCTGATAAAGTAGATCTGTTCTTAAGAAGTTCAGATACCTTTTGAAGTTCCATGGATAGCTTGAGATTCTTGAAATTCCTGAAACTACTGACAAAAATTAAAATAAAAGGGTAGGCAAAAGTAGGTTTACAGTTGTTCATGTGGAAAATAATACAATAATTAGTGAACGACAATACAAGAATAAACTCTGTTTCACGTATTCACAAGTGTAAACTTACTTTTGCCCACCCCCGTATGCATAGATGTTGTATAATTATGGTGGGAGAAAGTTCATAGTTTTCATCAAATTTTCACCAGGCACTATTATCCTTATAATACTGACATTTAGGAAAGTCAGATACACAAGAGCTTTGCTCTGTCCTGAAATATCACATCTTTGAATCAATTTGCTTTCAAGATAAAACTTGATGAATCTTAGCTAAGAGGTTACAGATTTAGGTTGTTCTTATGTGTAAAATGCAAGACAAACACTACAAAAATCTCAAATTTTACTTTCAGTTAACATCACTTCAATATTTTATTAAGTAGAAATTAGAACCAAGTTTCCAGATGCAATTTCAAGGCACTACTTTTCTTTTGTGTTTAGATCCTTTTCATCTAAAATTGACATTGAGTAAGCTTCCTATCACAGTGTCCTCTGACTGTTCTCCTGGAATCAAGTTTTTCCCCTCATTACTAGTGCAGTGCTATGCCAAGTGAAGCACTCAATAAATCATTGTTTAATGATTAAGAGTTTATAAACTTCTTGTTTTCCTATTATTTTAAAACTTTTTCTTTCTTGTGCTGGTGATTCACCATTTTCTACCTTAAAATCCTTTCAAGTATGACATGTTTCCATGGCTAACAATAACACAATAGTAGCAGTGTGTACATTTGTGGTCTGAGTTCATGGATCAACACACGCATCAATTATTGGAACTTAGAATTTGTAAAAGGTCATGTGTAAACCTCAGTGGTTTTGTTATGCCCCCAAGAGGTTTATGTCTCCCCAAAATATATCCTACCAAAAGCAATTTTCTTTAATGGGTTCCTTGATATGTACCAGATTATTTCAAAGGCTTGAAATTTGGCTTCCCTATTGGGATATTTAAGAGTTAGAAACATGACCTACAAGGAGTGCACCTATTGGCTGGCCATGCGTGAGCAGCACGGAGTCGTTCTTTGTTGCTCACTAAGAAAAGTTGTGCTTTACCTAATGCCTCTTTCTGGTCCCTCTTAGACACAAAACTAGAGTAAAACCTTTGTGGTGGAATGTATGCATCATTTCTGATAGCTGCTCAGGAGACTTACTATCTTTTTTCATTGTTTCCCACTCAGCCATTCTGTCCAGTAAAGGTAATTTCTGACTGCTCAAATAAAATGGAGTAATGCCATCCTCTCACTGATGCTGAGGTGAATCTCCATTTGCTCCATGCTAGAGTATCATTATTTGTACTATCATTATTATTAATCTCATACAATACAACACTCAAAATGTTTCTGACCCTCAGGAGACCTATTTATGATACAGAGAAGAACAAGCCAGGAGAGTGGCTGCCCAAACAAAAGCCTTTTAGCTGCAGTTTCCAATGACTCTCTTGAGACTCTCCAGCATTCCACATATAACATATATTTCTTTTCCTCTCTGAAACAATGTGTTTCAAAGCAGGATCATCTAGCCCTTCATTCAGCTTTGAAGGATACAGTAATCAAATGTGGACAAAAGAAAGAGAGAACTAGGGGAATTTTTGTTTTTATATTAATAATTGCTCATTTGAGCACAACTGAATTTTCATGGCTTACTGTTGTCTTCTCTCTGCCTCCTACTACAGCAGAAAAGGAAGGAAACAACAAAATTATTTTCATTTAACTGATTTATTTAAGTTAATCTTTTTTAAATTACTTTATTGTTGTTCAATTACAGTTGTCTGCGTTTATCCCCCACCACTCCCCCACACCCCAGCCAAACCCCCCTCCCTCCCTTTCTTCCACTCTCCCCCTTGGTTTTGTCCATGTGTCCTTTATAGTAGTGCCTGAAAACACTTCCTCTCTTCCTCCCATTATAAAGTTAATCTTTATTGTATTTTTTATTACCATTTAGTCCCCTTATACACCCCTCCCCACAGCAATCACCACACTGTTGTCCATGAGTC
>JAPYXV010001737.1:0-13816 GCA_028533065.1 Trachops cirrhosus | reverse complement strand
TTTTTTTTTTTTGGTAGAACCTCGATAATAATATACAGGATAACCTGGCAGGGTAACTAAGTTGACTGGAGTGTTGTCCCATACACCAAAATGTTGCTGGATCGATTCCCGTTCAGGGCACATGCGTAGCTTGCAGGTTTGGTCCCTAGTAGAGGTGGATACAGAGGCAACAGATCAGTGTTTGTCTCTCACATTGGTGTCTCTCTCTCTCTCTCTCACCCACATCTTCTCTCTCTAAAATCAATAAATATAGCCTTGATGAGGATTAAAAAAATTTTAAAGAAGTTAAAATAATATACCAAGAAGTTTTAGTAGGTCATCTATAGTGCTCATAACAGAATATAAATGAGCTTTATTTTTGTTATGAAAATTAACTTGAAAATATGCAAAACTAAAGTTTGCACTATTAATCCAACAAAAAAAAAATGAAATGTTGGATTACTATTTTACATCTGAACAGTTCTGTAATCCTGTTTATGTCTAATTATTCCTGAGATTTCTTTGCTTTTAAAGAAGTATTCTGACAACTAAATCTCAAATTTATTTTTTTCTCACTTTTCCTGTATATTAGTTATTAATTACATATATATGGTAATATAGACTTGTAATAATAATCCAAGTCATTTGTATTTGTTGTTGTTGTCTGCTTTTAAAGAAATAAAATTTTGAGCTATGATGTTTGAAATAGTCTAAGTGATAAAAATAGCATGCTGAATCACAGTGTATCCTCAAGCATCATACTCTCTGGGTTTAAATTCCCATTTCGCCATTTGTTGACTTGAGGAGATTGCTAAATCTACTCAATACTTGACAAGGAGTACCTATTTCATAGGGACAAAAATTGCAGGGGTCATCTAGAGGACTGACTCAAGGAATATAGAAAAGATATCTTCTCTCCCATAATTGTTCTGTTCATGACCCTTTCCACTGAATTCATATCCTTACCCTCTCTAGGCCTCCTAAGCAGCTCTGTAACTCACGGTCAGTCTTTTTGTTTTTCATTAGGTTGTTGCTTCCAGATCTGACACTCATGAGAGAGCAACTTTCCCTCATTGAAACTCTTTTTCTTGAATACCTTTTCAATGAAAAATTTATGCAACACTACTTTCTCCTATCCTTTGAAAAATCTCCTCCAAATTCTTAATGACTTTCCCAAGATGCTCCCTGCAAAACTCCAGATGCTGTATACTGTCTGACACCTCTCATAGCTAGTTTTGTATAAACTAAAGATTCATTTTTTTCTTTCTCTCATTTTTTCTATAGCACATTGTCTGTTTATGAGTATTATACATACAGTCAATTATCCAAGCTAATGGAGGCAAGCTCTGGGAGAGATAATTAAGAACAGTAGATAATCTACCCTGCTATTAGTGCAGGTGTCAGCAAAGAGTCTGGCCTGACGCATCATTGTAGAGGGTGTGTGATAGGGAAAAGGAAGGCTTGTACTCCCAAGATAGTTATAGAGTGGCAAGGAAAAGATGCTAAGGAGGGGTGAAGGAACCAAGCCTGGTGAGGGAGAACCATTAAGACAGATGATTACTGATTAATATGAATGTTGTGGATATTTCAGAATTTACTGTTATGTTTAAATGCCTGCTTGGAATATGATAGTAATTACTCTACAGTCATATATTTGATTTATATTATGAGCAGTTAGTTTCTCCTGCCCTGTTGGTTATATTTTAAGGTGACAGATCCTACCGTCATCCCCAGAAGTCAATATCATAAATGTGCCCTTGTAATTAGTGAAGGAACTGGCATACACCAATGCCAATACTGGGAAATCATTTAATATAGGTACTCTGTTGGTTATGGTTCCTTGCCATTAATTTTGTACATATAAGTCAGAAAGTATACCCTAAAATTATAATCAATTGTTTTTTAATCAATCTGCTTTTTGACATTGTTTTAATCAAGGGTCTTTTTTTAAAAGATTGTATCTATTTATTTTTAGAGAGAAAGGAAGGGAGGGATAAAGAGAGGGAGAGAAACATCAATTTGTGGTTGCCTCTTGTGTGCCCCCTACTAGGGACCTACCTAGCCTGCAACCCAGGCACATGCCCTGACTGGCAATCCAACTGGTGACCCTTTGCTTTGAAGTCCGGTGCTCAGTCCACTGAGCCACACCAGCCAGGGTAATCATGGGTCTTTTAAATGTGCAAGAATATGTGAGCATCTCTTTACTAATTCAGTAACTAGTAGATAAAGGCCTATTACACAGTTTCCTGACCTAATTAAGCTTATGTAGTGGTGAGATTGTGAATAGTTAATAAGGCAACGGACACTTTCTATGTTTTAAAGACATAGTAAACATTTCAATATCCACATGTAGAACAGAATCAAAATCATCAATCAATGAAAATGTAAGGAATATTACTATCTACCTGGGAAAATAGCAAGAGTAGTCCAGAAGCATCTTATTTAGTGGGTTAAAAAAAAACCTGATAATAATGGGAATTCCTTGGCAATCTAAGAAGTTCTGTCATTTCAACCATCAATAACTTCGAAGGAGAAAAAGAGTAGCAGATGCAGACCTTTAAATTTATACCCATTTTTTCCATAGTGCTATGCTGTGGGGTCCTTTGGACAGAAACCCTCCAGGGTCTCAACTAGCGTGTTTTTCAATTACTGATACTATTCTGCCCTGATAGATAGGAAGTGATAAAACAACATGTAAGAAATCATTTTTCATAATTCTTCAGAGTCCAATCTAGCCTCAAATCTGCTTCTCTTACCATCCTTCAAGCTGTGGAAGCTGAATTTTAGTGGATTCTACTGCTTCAGAGTGGAATCACTTCACATATTTTTCAGTGGATTAGTCTCTGGAGTATTTCTCTCTTACTCTCAAAGTCTGCTAAAACAGATCAAAGCCTATAAGTATTCTCACTGGGGAGACACAAATATCAAACAACTTGTTTTTCAATATTTCAAACAACGTATTTTCCTTTAACAAACATCCTAATTTTCCCAAACTAGTTGCAGAAATCTGAAATAATTAGATGATGCATTCAGTACATAAAATCCCAATTTTATTTATATACCAGAAATTATGAAAATCATGAAGTTTCTTTGCTTAAAAGAGAATCAAATATCCAAGGAAATTAAATTGCAATTTGCCAAAAAATAATTTTATCTTTCAAAGACAGGGATCAATGATATATCAAATTATTACAAAATAACATAGTCAATTTTAATTGGCTTCACTTTTGAAGTTAATAGGTATTAACTTTCATTTTCATAAAATATTTCCATGTTAATGACTCCAGGATCTATTGTGTCAAGGATTTTCCCGAGGCACAGGAAGCTAAGGTTGAAAGCAGTTAAGAGTGCTTGAATTCCTTTACAAACCAGTTGTAAGCCAATATTCAATCAAAACGATTATTGCTAGCCATTAAAAAAATCTACTAAGTATCAAGGGTAATAATTCTTGCATATTATTACTGGGAATTCTGCAAAGCAAAAGGCTTTTGTACTGCTCTTTGCAAAGACTACTTAATTTATTTGATGTTCTTTGGGGGGGTGTTGTTGGTGGGGGGAGGGGGGCTGCCGTTCAACCAGAAGAAAAAAAATAATTTTGTCCCCATTATCTCAGAACAAGAAGTGTCAGGAAGCTCCAGGCTAGAATTAACATGAGATTGGCTATTACAGTTGTAAGAGCATTTAGCAGCCTTCCCTACTGATTTCAGGGTGATAATATATACAGCCCCATGTAATCTGTCTCTTCTGCTGCTCTTTTATGCCTCCCTCCTCCTCTCCATCTTTACTAATATACATGCTTTATTATAAAGCATGATAGGAAGTAAACTGCAGCATTTTTCTACTAAAGTGACACTATTAGTTGGAATTTTACCCTCGGCAAAGTCACATAAGGAATCACTGCTTTGCTCATAGGTCACCATTTTTTTTAAGCCAAACACAGCATTCAGGTAAGTATAAGAATATTCCATGACTTATGATCTAGAAAGTCAGTTATGTCTGGTATTTTTTCCACTAGAAAAGTAGCTTTCACATATTGCTAATTTGCACAGATATAGGATGCAAATATGGTCAAATTGAAGTTTAAGGCAAAAATTGTTTCAAACATGATATCATACCTCATGAAATAAAATGCAGTAGTGTTAATAAGAGATGTTAATAAGAAGGTTCACAACATATATAATTAATATCTGTAAATAATATCTAATTGGAATTGAGTATGATCCAAAGCACATTAAAACCAAGGCAGTCCCTTTCATGAAACTTATAAGACAGAAGATATCAAAAGTGATGTTTGAGCATTTTTTGTTACTATAATTCTCCAGGAGTTTGTAGTCTAATTTCCCTTAAATTAATATTAATTCTCTTGAAATTAAAAGTGAAAAGCAAAACAAAAACTACACAAATATATCATTTAACATTTGTTAAAATGTAAGCATTACAAAATCTAATAAATAACAGGGTATAACAAGTTAACATAAGATGAATTTATTTTTCTACCAAAATTCTTTTTAAGGCAGGTATATTCAACCTTGGCACTATTAGCATTTAAAACAACATAAATCTTTTTTTGGGGGGACTGTGTCTTGTACTGTGGGATGTTCAGCATCATCCCTGCCTTCTAACCATCAGATTTTGTTAGCACTGTCCACCCCATCCAACCCTCACATCATGAGTAGTGACAAAAAAAATACCTTTGTGGGGTGGGGGGAATCACCCTCACTGAGAACCCCGGCCCTTTGTAGAAGACTCCATCTAAATTTGACAGTGTTTATTTACATCATTAACTTTGAGAAGAGGAACTATCATCAAACTTCTAGCTGCAAAATTAGATTTAAGAAAATAACATACATACTGGCAGTGGCAAGACCAAGCTGGGCTTCATGTACATTTCCTATAAACATTCTGGGAAACTGAAATATTATTAAGGATTTACAAGAAGCTTAAGATTCAGATACTATGAACATTTCTATATACCATTGTCTTAGTCTTTTCAGGCTGCAGTCACAAAATACCATAGTCTGGGCTGTTTCAACAATGAAAATGTATGCTTTATAGTCCTGGAAGCTGGAAGTTTGGGGGCAGGGCACCAGCATTGTGGTAAGAGGCTTTTCCTGGTATGTGGATGGCTGCCTTCTCACTGTGTGGCTCACATGACATTTTCTGTGTGTTTACTAGGTGACAGAGAGTGAGAGCAAGTTGCCTGGTGTCTGTTCTTATAAATTTACTAATCCCATCATGAGGACCTAATCCTCATGGCCTCATCTAACACTAATTACCTCACAGAAGTCCCACCTCCAAATAACTTAACACTGTGGGGTTAAGGATTTACCACATGAATTTTGGGGGAAACAGAAACACTCAGTCCATAACAACTTCTCAATTTTTAGCTTAGAAATATATGTTGATTCAGAAAAAAATGTAAAAATATGTTTCTCTGCTCCTGAAAGATAAATGATTGTGAGTTACTTTCTAGTATTTTATACATACATTCATCGTGTGTTCAAATTAGATAAGCATTATTAAGACTACTTGCCCTGGCTGGTGTAACTCCGTGGATTGAATGTGAGCCAACAAACCAAAGGGTCATTGGTTCTATTCCTAGTCAGGGCACATGCCTGGGTGGTGGGCCTGCTTCCCAGTGTAGAGTGTGGGAGAGGCAACCACACACTGATGTTTCTCTCCCTTGCTTTCTGCCTCTCTTTCCCTCTCTTTAAAAATAAATAAATGAAATCTTTTAAAAAATTATTGATACTTTCATTGGTATTGTTTAATTTGAATTTTTGTGGGTCTTGAATGTGTCAGCAATTTGTATTTTATTCATATGTTATAAAATAAAGAGAAAAGATAAAGAAGGTACAAATTTATTTAACCCAAAATTACGTGGAGTTACAAAAACTAAGTAAAATAGTTTCACATTACTTACTACAAAAATAATCTGTAATGTTAATATCTATATGTGGCTACTTTCAGACAAGTGGAAGGAAGGTTGACTCTGAGGGGTCATGGGGAGAGGCCTAGGGGTCTCTCTGACAGTCAACACAGGGTGATTCTGATTCTTCCACTGTGGTCAAACTCTTGAAAGAATACTTTATACTCACTTTTATAAAAATCCTAAAGTTCCACTTGCTCCTTATCAATGTTATATATAGTAGCTGTAAAGTCACTACTATATATGTAAAGCTGGCTTTAGAAAGCTATACATTGTTGGGCAAATTACATTAATGTTTCTGAGTCTACGAAATGTTAATACCTACTGTGAAAAGTTGGTGGGGGAACTAAATAGCATAATGTTACACAATACCTGGCACTGTGCAAGTGCTCCATAAATATGATCTATCATTATTCTTATTCTTCCAGATTCTCATCACTTCTATTGTTGTTTTTCACCCCACTATAATCCATGTCCTGCCCATAACACCAACGATCCTATGGGATTGCCCTTGCTAGAGTCACCGATGACCTCTTACTTGTCAAATCTAATGAACTGTTTTAAAAGCTTTATCCTGTTTGTATATTTGTGTTTGATGGATTCTATGTTCTTGCCACTTGAAATCCTTTCCTTATTTAATGTTTACAATGTCTTTCTTCTCATAGTTCTTTCTGTTCTTTTATAGTGTCCTTTATTAACTTTCTCTCAGTGGGCTCTTAAATGCTGAGTCTCATCAAGGCTTCATCCTTGAATCCGATTTGTTTCCTTTCTTGCATGTTCCTTAAGAGATTTCACTTCAACCAGGCTAATGACTCCAGGGCCACGTCTTCTCAGAGATCTGAACTTCTATTTCCATTTATGTACTTCTCATATAACATGTTCTCAGAGGAACTCATTTGTATTCCCCTCAAATAATCCTCTTCCTGAAAACTTTATTTAATTGTCCTAATAGACTAGTCACCAATTCTAATTATGATCCTACTAATGGAAATATTCAATTCATCTTTTTTCTAGTGGCTTTGTACTCTAGCTTATCTGCCACAAAATTATTGTCTCAAAAGTCAAAGTTTGGTATCAGCATGTGAATATACTTAATAGTGTTGAACTACACACTTAAAAATGGTTTAAATGGTCAATTTTATGTCACTTATATTTTACCATGATAAAAAGAGATTTAAAAATCATTGCATCACATGCTGGGTAAACTCTTTAGTGATTCCCATTACTATAATCTCATCACTGCAAACAACATACTTCAAATTCTTGTTCCCGTTTACACACCTAAGTTCCTCTGCTACCAGTGTTTCTGTCATCCTGAACTTCACACTGTTTACTGAATACTCTAGGGCGCTATCACCACTGGTATTTTTGTGTATACCTTTACAATACTGCTTATCACCTGATATTGTAATTAATTTCTATTTTTATCCCCAACTAGACTGTGAGCACATTAATCACAAGACTATGCCTTATTAGCCTTTTCATCCCTAGTTAGCGGACTCCCTAGAAAAAAGTTTCTACTTATTTCTATGGGCTGTACAAATGAATGAATGAGAGAAAGTGCATAGCAAGGAAAGTGACAAATAACATTGTGAAAATTCCTAGTATTTCCTGGAAGTACCATTATTTCATATGTGACTGAGAAGAAAAAATTCTGTCAACTAAACCATGATATAATGCTTTTCTAAAACTAACTTTTTTACATTTTTATACTTACTGAAAGATCTTATTTAGACATGCAAAGTTTATTAAATTTAACTTTATGCACCCTCATAAAAACATAAGCAAACTACATTACTTTGGGCAGGTTACATAACTTTTCTAAGTCACAATTTTAATTGGTTATAGAATTTCTAAAATATATCCACTTCAAGCCACTCTTTTGAGTCTTTTTATTCATCAATTACCATGTTTTCATTCCAGTTATCCTCTATCCTAATGTTAAGTATATTGTTGATACACAGTTATTTTTTACATCTTCACTATTTTCATCAAGATTTTCATCTAGACTCTACTCCAATTTGGCAGTTTTTGATCTCTGACACTTTAGCAGTTTTACTAGCAGATGTCAATAGATAGATTTCTTTCATCATGGACCCAGGCCCTTGTTTCAATGGTGCTTAAGTGGTTAGTTGAAAATTATGAGGTCCCCTTAAATGACAACATAGACAACTAAGTCATTATAGTTTTGGGTAAGCTTATTTTTAAACAAACCCAGTGCATGTTCACTAACTAAAATCAAGAAGTAAAATATTGACACTTGTGAAAAAAAGATTCCTAGGTGTGTCTCCTTTAGAAAACTTTAATGTACTTTATCAGTTCAGCCTTTCTTCAACTGTCTGTGTGGGTGTATATATATTGTGTGTACATGTCTGCACATGTGGACCCATGCATGTGCATGCAAACACAGAGTAACATATTTGAGGAGATAGCCTTTACAAATATGTACTTGAGATTAGAGTTCAACATGAAGGAAACATTTGGTCATTCTAGTTAGGCACAGCTTCATGGTGGCATGACCTTTTTTTATCCGTACTCATGATCTTCATTTTTTGTTGCTTTATTAGCGATAGTATAATTTTGTGGCATGTCAAAGAGCTCCAGGATACATCAGCTTAGTCTATTTGATTAGACCTATATTTATGTGATTTTCCTCAACTAAATCATGTGTTGCTGGAAGTGAAAGCGCCAGTATTCAATTAGCTGGAAATTTCTGACCGAAAATGTCAAAAACCTTAAAGATAATCATATGCTACAAACATCTCAGTAATAACTATTTGTATTTCTTACTTTTGGGTGTCAGTAGAGCTTTTGATTGTTCTTTGCAAGAAACCATAGGATTGTATTCATCCCCCTCTGATTTATGCCCTACCGCTCTGATTCCATGAGTTTCAGAGTACAACATAACTTACTGTTTCTATGCTGAATCACAGAGAAAAATCTTTCTGATGACATTTTCAACAATGCACATGACTCGATTTAAGTGACAATGTGAATAGCCATCAGTAAGGTCCTACATATGCTGAAAATACCAGTTACAGCAAGAATGAGCCAGCAATGATTTTAAGTTGTCATTAGCTATTAAAATGTTAGGGGAAAAAATGTACCTTATGAGTAACACAACATGGTTGATTCTTAGGAAATTCAGCACAGTAACCATTCCAAAACTTTTTTTATTTTTTCTCCAATCACAATTCCACCCATTTACTTCTCAGCAGATAACTTCACTTTGTATATTACTTAGAGAAATGAGAGGAGTGATAAGTAAGCTAGCTATGTGTTCACTTGTCTACTTTTCCATAAAGCTCATCCAGCTCCTTTTCTGTTGCTTAAATCTCAGAGGCAAAGACATCCCTTTTCCTTTCCAAAAATAAACTCTCTTTTGCTCTTTGCCCAACAAGTCTGTGACATAGATAAGCACTCCAGGTGATTATACTGTAGGTAATCTTCAAATCAGTTTAATAAATAATTGTGTTACCATCTTTCATCTCTACATCTCCACTAGGAGGTTTCATGTTGTTACAAATATGTTCAAAGGAAAATATGTTTCCTGTTTTGGGTGGCACTTCCTTCTTTTAAGGTAGTCTCTATTAATAGAGAAATGTTTGCCTTTTAGATGTTAATCTCAAAAGAATCCCGATGCTCTAAACTATTCTAAACTGAGGACAGAATGAAGCCCAAAAACAACAATATTAGTTGCCTTGACTGCAAGGCATGCTTTTGACCTTGATCCCTTGAAGGTGAAGAGAATAAGGATAAAAAAGAGAAAGGCATTAAGTTATTTTTAAAAAGTAAATGTATTTGTGGACATCCATTAATGGCTGATAGAGTATGAACTACACGGAACCCTCTCCAAAACATGAACACATTTCTCACCGTTTACTGCAAGCATGTTTGGGTCCGGTAATATACGAGTTTTCCTGGACCAATGCACACACCACCAGATATTGCGAGGTTACATTTCAAGTGTCTTGAAAATAATCTAGTAGACACTTTTATTTAACTCAAAATTTTAAAGTGTATTCTACACTTGCTGACACTACTTCCTTACTTACCATTAGTTGCTCTTCAAAGTATTTTCACCTTCTGCCCCTACACTAATGAAACTGCATCCCTGAAGGTCACTAATGATATTCACAAAACAAATGGCCTTTTTCCTCCTATACTTTTCAAACACTGTGCATGATTTTAACAATTTTGACCACCCATCCTTGAAATTTTCTTTCCTCCAATTTTCCTTAAATTGAACCAGGTCTCTTAACTTATTTATTTGTATTGTCTATTTCAGTTTCCTGTAAGAAGCTCAATTTTCATAAAAGAAAGAAGCTAAAGGAGGTTGATAAAAGAAAGTGCTTTGTTTAGAACAAAATCATCCCAGGAAGACCCATAATGAAAGGAATTTGAAAACACAGCTTCCAACTCTGCTTCCAAACCCTGATTTTCTTTCCCAAGGAGGGTAAATGTCAATACCGGGAGCAAAAAGGCATTGCTTTGACTCCTAACGGTTGTCCCAGTCTCTGCTCTTCTGATGAAGTGTACTTGACACTCCTTCAATTAAAGGTGTGATCTGATATTGAATACTACATAAATCTATAGTGAGAATCTGTCATCAGCTGACCCTTCAAGTCAGAGATACAAAAACACGGCTGGGTCCCAATGTGTTTTCTCCTTTGTAGTCCCTCATAGACTTTGAGATCAAATTCTAAGACCAAATTATGCACATTTTGTGGATAAAATTAAGTCATATGAAAATTTTGGGCGGTAAATGTTAGAATTTTTTTAAATCATGTTCAATATGATTCTCAGAATTTTATTAGAAAATTTAACCCACTTGCTTTGTATCTCTTAACCATTTGTTTGTCTTACAGTCTGGACTCTGAGAATAGCTGTATGTTCAGAATCACTTTTTATTGTCTTTTCTTTACAATACACCTGTGAGCTAGCAAAATATGATTATTCATACTGTACAGATGGTGGGACTAAGGTATAATGTCATCTGAAAGCTGAATAGCCGACTCGAAACTAGAATTTATGATTCCCCAAACCTCATGTACAGCAGTATTTCCTGTGATATTCTTGCCCTGTCTTTAGTGTTCGTGAACAAAAGGCTGAATATTTGCAATCTCTAATCAAAATACCAACAATGCTTTCAGAATGTGCTTGGCTCTTTCCCTTTAATGGAAAAATGTAGTATATTGAAATAGAAATAATGGTTACTAGTAGTAATCAAAGATCTTATCTGGTATAGATGCTTCAGTTTTCCAAGTTCTGTCACAAACAAAATTCATCTTCATAGCATCTTGTTTTTTTTAATTGTTATTTAGCTTCTTTGAAGAGTATGTCAGAAACATAAGTTTTAGCTGATTTTGGAAAACATTACCTTCTGTGTTATGCCTAAGTTTAAGTTCTTCCTCATTTGATTTCTTATTTAGGGCATATTTATTAAAACAAGCAGCAGTCTCTGGTGGAGAAAAATGTGTTGGCAATAACATGAAGCTAAGCATTTAACCCCATACGCCAAGTTTGGAAATCTGCCAGCTTAGTCACCCAGGAAAAATCACATTTATGCCAAGAAACATAAAAAGTCACATTAAACTTATTTTACTACTGGTAAAGGAAATACAGAGGGAGAAAATAATTTGGACTGAGACACTTTCGATATTATTTATAAAGCAGCTATACATCAATATTAATAAAAAAGATTTTCCCCTCTAAATCTAAGTAAAAAACAAAAGATATCACCCTAACCTCATATGTATTTTTCCCATTCCTTTTCTTCTGGGGCTAATTTTGGAGTGGCTAGATTAATTGAACACATGAGACAATATCATAATTGATTTTCTATAACGCACAAATCAAAATAAATGTGTGCTATACTTATTATCTATATACTATCCAACTTAAAATTTCTGAAAGCGTTGTCAAAGTTTGGTTTACCACCCATGTCACTCAGACCTTCTCTCTGTCAGGTAATGAAGCGCAGGGCTAACCTGACTCACATGATTCCCATCCGTCATCACTGCTGCAGTGAAGAAGCCAGAATGAAATTCCATTCTTCATTTAATTCTTATGGCTTGATATTAGTCAGGTAATCAAGCACAACTCCTGGGGTCTTGTGTTTTCAGATGAGGAAACTAAGGTCAAGTGACTCACCCTGGGTCACACAGCAAGACATCACAGGAACAGGGAAAAGACTGTTGCCCTGGACTTTCTCAGGCGTCACCGAGACTGTCGAAACACACTACCTTCTCAGGTAATTGCCTTCTCTGACATCAGGTGGGCCATATTTTATTACCTCTATTTTTCTTTTTAAACTGAATCCTGTTTTTTTTCTTTCCTCTTTTTCTTCTCCTTTTAAACAGCCATTTAGAAATGCTATTCTCTGCTTAGTGTTTCTGGTAATTATCTTCAAGGAAACCAGAATACAAATTTAAAGCAGTCATTAACATGCTGATTAGAAATTTCTCTCAAAGACTCAAAAGGCTGGAAGAGACCCCCAGAGATCATCTGATCCATCCCCTTACTTCAGGCATGTTTCACCTAAACAGTTCCAGCAGATGGAATACTATATTTATGACCCCCATGGAGGGAGTCCCCAACCTCCCTTGGTAACACAATCCTGCTCTTTGATCTGCTTTACTATGTATAATGGGTAATGGGCAAAATGTAGAAAAAGAGGCTGCCCTCCCCTGTAATGTCAGATATTACTAAAATAACTAAGATTAACCACAATTTATATTTCCATTCATATAACTTATCTGACCAACATTTCTGATTCCCTTTTTAAAAAGTCTTCCTTGTCATTGGGCATTGTTTTGACACAAAACCTGTTGTGATTTAGTTTTCAGTTTAATACATATCCTGTAAGATATAGCATCTTTGTAATGTTAATTGAGTTAAAATGTACGCCTTTTTACTTTTATGCTGTTTGCTTCTGCAACGTAGAATGTGTCCCACAGATGCACGAGTACTTTCTCTCCATTACTACCCCACCATCACCAACCAGGATAACCTCAAAACTGTTTCTGATAGCTTAGAAGTGGAATAATGAACTGGCCACTGTGTGCATCCTGCCTTGTTCACGGGAACTGCCTTTGTAACTTTCTAATTTCCTTAGCAGACTGTAGTTAGAACTTCAAAAATTCCCATCTCCATAATCCCAATCCCATTTCTTCATCATTCTTTTCAGGGGCTGATTTCTTATCTGTCCTTTCATGCTTCTAATCTAAAATGATTTTTGTCTTTATTAAAATCAGAATATCTTTATAAAGCTATTAATGAGTTCTCTACTGAATTTCCATATTAAATGGCAGAAATAATTTGCTGAAAGGAGAAATTTCCTAGCTCAAATTTACCTAAGAGATGAGAAGTTTACCCAAAGGTTTGGCCTCTCATATTTACACAACCAGCCTCCATTAACTACATGAATTACTCCTATATCCTGGCCACTCTCATTTTATCCTAAGCTAAAATGTTTAAATGTATCAATAATGACTGCAGATTTCTCAGAGACTGCCTTTCAAATCTGCCTCTTTTCTTCTTTATTCTCTGCTTTTTTTTTACTAAGACGGATTTATAGGACAGATCAAGTATTAACGTGAGAATTGGATCATCTCGGTTCCTAGTTGTAGACCTTCCAGGAACCAAGAGTGAGGTTCAGAAATGCTTCATCGTGGGTCCTAATATATCTATTTGTAAAATAAAGAGCTTATAATAGATTAAATATAAAATCTCTTTCGCTTCTTAAATTGTAGCATTAGTGACTGAAAAAGTGAAGACATGAATGACAATAAAATTATTGAGCATTTTGATCTAGTTCTAGTTTGTCCTTACAATAAAATTGAGTGCTATTTCTATACACATTTTTGCTATTATAAGCAAAATGTTAATTCAATGTTTTTGGCTTAA
>JAPYXV010001736.1:0-13816 GCA_028533065.1 Trachops cirrhosus | reverse complement strand
AATCTCCATGAGTTTGAGTGTTTTGGGTTTTTTCCTTGTGGTTGGTTTCTAGTTTTAGTCCCTTGTGGTTGGAGAAAATGCTTGCTATGATTTCAATTTTCTTGAATTTGTTGAGGCTTGTTTTGTGTCTGATCATGTGGTCTATCTTTGAAAATGTTCCATGCATTTGAAAAGAATGTGTATTTTGCTTCTTTGGGATGAAAGGCTTTATATATATATCAGTTAAGTCCATTTCATCTAGGGCATTTTTCAATGCCACAATATCTTTGTTGATATTTTGTTTGGAAGATCTGTCCATTTTTGGCAGTGGGGTGGTAAAATCTCCTACTGTGATTGTGTTGCTGTCAATATCTTTCTTGACGTCTTCCAAGATTTTCTTTATGTATTTGGGTGCTCCTATGTTGGGTGCATATATATTTATAATGTTTATGTCTTCTTGATGGCTTCTTCCCTTGAGTATTATGAAGTGACCTTCTGGGTCACTTTTTATGGCTCTTCTTTTGAAGTCTATTTTGTCTGATATGAGTATTGCTACTTTGGCTTTCTTTTCCTGTCCATTTGCTTAGAATGTTTTCTTTCAGCCCTTCACTTTCAGTCTGTGTAGGTCTTTTGTTCTGAGGTGGGTCTCTTGTAGGCAGCATATGTGTGGGTCATGTTTTCTTATCCATTGTGCTATTTTGGGTCTTTTGATTGGGACATTCAATCCATTTATGTTTAATGTTAGTTTTGATAGGTACTTATTCATTGCCATTTTTTTGTACCTGTGTTCCTCTCTCTTTCACTATTTTGCTTCTTGTTCTTAAAGCAAACCCTTCAGCATCTCTTGCAGAGCTGGTTTGGAGGAGGTATATTCTTTGAGGCTTCTTTTGTCTAGGAAGCTCCTTATTTGGCCTTCCAGTTTAATCGAGAGCCTTGGTGGATAAAATAGTCTTAGTTGCAGGTCTGTGGTTCTCATTACTTGGAATATTTCTTGACATTCCCTTCTGTCTTGGAGCATTTCCATTGAGAATTCAGCTGCTGGTCTTATTGGGGCTCCCGTGTATGCTACTTCCTGTTTTTGCCTTGCTGCCTTTAAGATTCTGTCTTTATCTTGGCATTTTGCCATTTTAATTATGATGTGTCTTGAAGTGGGCCTCTTTGGGTTCCTCTTAATTGGGACTCTCTGTGTTTCCTGGATTTGTGTGACTTTTTCTTTCATCAAATTAGGGTAGTTTTCCATCATTACCTTTTCAAACAGGATTTCTATCCCTTGCTCTTCTTCTTTTCCTTCTGGTATTCCTATTATATGGATATTATTATGTTTCATGTTGTCCTCCATTTCTGTAAACCCCTCTTCATTCTTTCTCAGCCTCTTTTCCTTTTCTTGCTCATTCTGGGTGTTTTTTTCTACCTTGTCCTCTAGCTTGCTGATCTGATCCTCTGCTTCATTGAGCCTGCTTTTGATTCCTTCTACTGTGTTCTTCAGTTCAGAAACTGTATTCTTCATTTCCTTTTGGCACTTGTTGATAGTTTCTATTTCCTTTTTCATGTTAATATAGTTTGCAGTGAGTTCTTTGTAGTTTCCCTGTAGTTTTTGGTAATTCTCTGTGAGTTCATTGAGCTTCCTTATAACCATTGCTTTGAACTCAATATCTGATAGTTGACTTGTCTCTATTTCATTTAGCATTCTTTTTGAGGTTTCCTCCTTTCCTGTCATTTAGGCATTGTTTCTTTATCTTCCCAATGTTTGTGAGGCTCTTCTTGTTAGCCTCTGCTTCTTAAATTGATCTGTTTTGACTCCCTAGGTTTATGGTGTGAATTTCTATGGTAGAATATCTGTGAGATTCATCGTCTTGGGCTGCTGTTTATGTTGGCTGTGTGTATGTCTCTGGTTTTGATTGTTGTTGGGTCTTTCTTTGGTGGGTCCATCCTTCCAGCTGGTTAACTGAGGGTCACTCCATTCACCACCTCTTGTATTCTGTTATGCAGGTGGGGGAAGGTTGTGTTGAAGCTGGTTCTTCCATGTGTACAAGGTTTTGAGGATTCTCTCTTGTGCTTGTTCATTTGTTTGTTCTGAGTAATTTCTCCACCCTTTAGTTGTATTTCCAGATAGGTCCTGGGTTGAGTTAGTGTGGCTTCCACTCCCTCCTTCACCTTTTTCTGTTGTTATCTGTTAGTGACTCTATTGTTGGTGGGTTTCCTCTTCCAGTGGGTACCCTGGTGTTCTCAGCTCCCACCTACTCTTTCTTGTGATCAGTTGGAGGGGGAAGGCAAAATGGTTTAAGACAGCAGGAGTGTATTATATGATATTTAAAGTACCAACCCATAGAGAAGAGACAGGAGTTCCTTTGGATATGTATATTGTTAACCATGATAATTCACCCAACTAGCCACTTTTAAGAAAGGGTGAAAAGTAGATAAGACTCTTGTTAGGGACAGGGGGAAGGATTATGAGTTGGATCTAGAAAGCAGTGAGCTTGTGGGAGGTCAGCTTATGAGGTGAAGTGAGAGTAAAGGGTTGAAAATAGGTGTAGTGTGTGAAAGAATAGAGTTAACCGCAACTGTAATGAAGTTCAGGAAACCGTAAAGTGGGCTAAGACATGGGAGGGGTGCTGTGTAGTGTTTACAATTGTATGGAACGGCAATTATATACAATAATAATGGAGCAACAATCATATGACAGACTCTATGTGATGTGGCTAACAAGAATAGGAAGAATAGGAACTAGAGTAGTGTGCTAATGGAACACAAGTGAAGTGAAAAAGAAAGTAAATTAAAAATACACTATGAAAGATAGAACAAGGGAAACCAATAAAATAATGCAATTTAACCAGTCAAGAGAAGAAGACTAAACAGAAAGAAGAGAAATACAAAAATACTGATAAAATGAATGATGTAAGAATAATGAAAAAAGTAATAATGCAAATATACAATAACTTGCAAATTCTCTGGAGCAGCAAAGTGAAATTTGTCTCACTGTCTCAGCTGTTGGGGTGACCCCTCTTTGGGTCCAGCTCTTGTCTTTTTACAGTTCCAAATTTTATTGTCTCACTTGTGGGAATTAAAAAAAATAAAAGAAGGAGGAGGAGGGGGAAGGAAGAAGAGATGAAAAGGGACAGAAAGGAAGAAGGAATAAAAAAACAAAGAAGGAAAGGGAGGAATAAGGAGTTAAAAAGAAAAAAAAATTACTTAAAAATAAAAGCCTCCTGCTGGCTTCAAACTGGCCAAGCCAGTTCTGCTGATCTTCCTGGCTGCAGCAGGCTGAGGGGGAATTGGTTTCACTTTTCTCCCTTCCTGATTGACACTTGACCAGCCTCCAGTTTAGTTCCTTTGCTGTTGGGCCTCCAGTTCCCTTCTGTGCCTATCCTAGGCCTTCAGTCCACCAGTTGCGCTGTCCTTGAGGTGCACCAGTTAGGGTCAATTCACACACCTCCTTCTTGCTCTTTGCTGTCCTAGATGCTAGGGACTCTCAGTGCCCCTTCAGGCTAGTTCAGCCTCCCCACTGTATTAAGTCTTTCTGGGGATTGCCGACTCCCTGAGCCCTGCAGTGCTGCTCTGTGGGGGCATTTTCGCCTTCCTCTTAGAGAGCCAGTTGGCCATGGCTGCCACTGCGGATGCTGGTGCCTGCCTCCTCTGCTGTTTCCCTTGGGGTACAGGGATTGGGTGCGTGGTGCCTCTGGGCGGCAGGGTCAGGCACACTCCATCCCAGACCATCTGATTTTTCTATGTCATCTACAGTTTTTGGTCTCCAATCTTCATATATGCTGGGGTACTGTTGGCTCTTCGCTCTGTTCCTCAGAAGATCTGCTAGGTGTTTCACCCATGTGCAGGGGGAAGTGGACTCCGCTCCCACCTATCTGGCCACCATCTTCCTCCTGCCTCATTAACAAAAAATATTAATCAATAGAAAAGAGCCTGAAATAATCCAAATATGGATTTGAAAAGAGTAATAATTAATATGATCAAGGACTTAAAGGACATAAACAGACGACATAAATGAAATAAAAGATGAAAATCTCAGAGAAATAAATGTAAAATGAAAAAAGATCCAAATAAATATTTTATAACTACAAAGAATAACTTCTGAAATAAACATTTACTAAACTGCCTTTACAGCAGATTAGGGATGATAAAAAGAGTCTGTAAAGTTAAGGCAGATTAGTAGAAATTATCAATTTAAAGAATAGAATTTAAAAAGATAGGAGAAAAATAAACAAAGCTTCAGTGACCTGTGGGACAAGAGCAAGCAGTCTAATATTTGTATATTTGGAGTCTCAAAAAATAAAGAAGAAGTGAGAGAATGAAGCAAAGTCATTTGAAGAAATAAGTACTTAAATTTTTCTGAATATGGCAAAAACATCACCTTACAAGTTTAACAAACTTAGCACAGCTGCAAAATAAAGAAAGAAATGAAGGCTATCCAAAGTGAAATAAAGAAAAACATACAGAACCAACAGTGAAAGGAAGGAAACCAGGACTCAAATCAATGATTTGTAACAAAAGGAACAAATAAATATTCAATCAGAACAGAATGAAGAAACAAGAATTCAAAAAAAAAAAAATGAAGAGAAGCTTAGGAACCTCTGGGACAGCTTTAAATGTTCCAACATCCCAGTCATAGGAGCGCAAGAAAAAGAAGAGAACAAGCAAGAAATTGAAAACTTATTTGAAAAAAGAATGAAAGGAAACTCCACCAGTCTGGCAAAGGAAACAGACCTACAATTTCAGGAAGCTCAGAGAGTCCCAAACAAGTTGGACCCAAAGAGGAACACATTAAGACGCATCATAATTAAATTACCCAAGATTAAAATAAGGAAAGAATCTTAAAAGCAATAAGAGAAAAGGAGACAGTTACCTTCAAAGGAGTTCCCATAAGACTATCAGCTGATTTCTTTAAAAAAACCTTATAGGCAAGAAAGAGCTGGAAAGAAGTATTCAAAGTGATGAAAAGCAAGGACCTACACCCAAGATTACTGTATCCAGCAAAGCTATCAATTAGAATGGAAGGACACATAAAGTGCTTCCTAGGTAAGGTAAAGTTAAAGTTCAATGTCACCAAACCCTTATTATATGAAATGTTAAAGGGACTTTTCTAAGAAAAAGAAGGAGATTGAAACTATGAACAGTAAAATAACAACAAACTCACAACTATCAACAACTGAACCTAAAAAAAAATAATAACAAACTAAGTAAACAACTAGAACAGGAATAGAATCACAGAAATGGAGATCAAGTGGAGGGTTATCAGTGGGCAGGGAGAGAGGGGAGAATAGGGGAAAAGGTACAGGGAATAAGAAGCGTAAATGGTAGGTACAAAATAGACAGGGGGAGGTTAAGAATAGTATAGGAAAAGGAGAAGCCAAAGAACTTACATGTATGACCCATGGACATGAACTAAGGGGGGATGTTCCTGGGAAGGGGGCTTCAGGACTGAGGGGGTGAAGGGGAGAGAAATAATGGGACAACTATAATAGCATAGTCAATAAAATATACTAAAAGTAGAATAATCTGTCAAACACAAACTTTCAAAGTAAATAAAATATACATTTTTAATTAAAAATATACTTAGCAAATTAAAGCGTAATAAATACAAAGAAAATTATACCTAGGCCTGTCATAGCCTAATTGTTAGACTACAAAGAAAAGCTGTCAAGAGAGGGAGAAAAAAAGCATAGATAGAGGAAACAACAGTAAGGGTTTTCCTAGACTTTTAAATAAAAATTATATAGACCAGAGGACAATATGATGATGTGCAGAAAGAAAAAAGTCAACCCAGATTTCTAAGTCCAGTGAGTATAGAATTGTTTCATAAATGAACATTAAATGAAGGTTTGTTATCTAATTTTAGATTAAAAAATCTAAAGAACTGTGTTACTAGCTGACCTGCATTATATGAAATGCTAAAAGATGTGTACATAAAGGAAAGTGATACCAAATGGAAATTTGGATCCATAGAAAGAAATAGAGAACTTTAGAAATAGTAAATGTGTGGACTAATGTAGTTTTAAAGACCTTGTTTTTATCTTTCTTAAGTTTTTAAAGAATAACTTACATTGTACTCTGGGGTTTATAACATACATAAAAGTAAAATATGTGACACCAATAGCATAATGGGCAAGAGAGTAGTAAATAAAATGATACTGTTGTAAGAGTCTTACACTTTAATGAAATGGAGTTATATTAATTATAAGCAGTCTCTGATAAGGATGTGCATTGTTAGTCCTGGAGGAAACACACACAAGAGAACATGCGCACACACACACTACAAAGAGATGTCATTAAAAAGCCAATAGTGTCAGTAAGATGTAATGCTAAATAAAAGTACTCATCTTAACAGAAATTAAGAAAACAAAGAAGAATGGTGGGAATTTTGATGCCACAAATATTAAATGAATATTCAGATAGTAGATTCAAAACACCACCACATCATTACATAAATGTTAATGGACTTAATACCCCAATTAAAAATCAGAGGTTGTCAGTATGAGTAAAAAATGAAAGACCTACTATATGCTGGCTACAACATATGCAGTTTAAATATGAAAACACAAAAAGTTGAAAGTAAAAAGAATGAAAAATATGTATCATGCAAACACAAATTTTTATAAAGTAACTGTGGCTATATTAATAAGACAGTATAGATTTCAAGACAAGGGGGTTTATTAAATAATGATAAAGGGGTCAATTCATCAAGGACATACAATAATAAATATTTATATAAATAATAACAATGTCTCAAAATACAGGAGGCGAGGGTAGGTTTCCTCTCAAATAGTATATAATAAAAGAATAAACATACAGAAAAGCTGAAGAAATTTTACCATGAACTTCCTATATAGCCATCATCTGGAGCCTATCATTGACATCATACTGTGCTTGCTTTATCATTTTTCTATCTACCTGTCTCCCTTCTTTCTATTCATCAATTCATCAATTACGTTTTTGAAACTGCTCTGTGAAGTTCCAGGGAGGAGTGTGTGTGTGTTTTGGAGGAAGGCAGTGCTCTAGGAACCGCTGCCCATTTGACCAGAGAATTTATGCTTTTCTTTCTGTTATTCTATTTTATATTTTGAGTTTCTGTTTAGATTTTACTAAGAATATAGTTTTATGGCTGAAAATAAAATATTCACAGCTTTCATTCAAAGGCATTACAAGACGAATCCATTATCCTCATCTAGTTTAGCATAATCTACAAATTAGAGCATGTGTTCCTTGACAACTCTCAGTGGGTGTACCCACTTTGGGAGGCCTTAGTGAGGACAGGGATCATCCTTCATTTTGAATTCCCTTTAGGTCCAGGCCCACAGCAAGCATTCAGTATATCTTATAGGATGAATTCAGGTGGACAAACTGTTTATTCTGAAAATAATATTGTATATTGTGGACCCACTTAAGGGACTATGATATAAATTGGACAGTTCTTTCCCGGCTCTTGGCTATGTTAATTACCAGCTAATAATGGGACTGTTTTATGTCCAGAATCCATGGAGGCCATTTATTAATTAGAACAAGGGCATACATTCACTCTGCTTAGCCCAGCTTTTACTCCCTGATATACACCAACTCAAAAATACCAATACTGAAGTATTGCTTGCTTTTAAATTAAACAGACAAGTTTGAAGACAACTTTGGAATCTGAGAACAAACATCAAATAAGTTCTAAACACCAACACTTAGTTTTTTTCTGAGTCCATCCCCAAAATAGATAAGCCCTTGATAACTCATTTTATGTTTTCTGAAGTTCTGTTTCCACTGGTAACATTCTCTAGGAGGGCCCTGTATGTGCAGTGTAACAAGTAAAGGAAAATTTTCTACTCAAAATGTGCTCAGAAGAGTTCATGAGCTTACAAAATTATCTTATCCTTGGGGACACAGTGGATGATATTTGTGTCCCCACTCTACAGAAAAGAGGGATTATGAAGTAAGGAAGGTCATCTTAAGTACCCCATAATACAGCATGGGTTTTCAGGTGTTTGGGAAAAGAGCCTCATTCATTCCGTTCCTACCTCAGAAAGCTGAGCAGCATGTGTCAAGGCTAAGTTTTCTACTTTTAGAAGACTTAGTTTTTACTTGTCAAGAATGCAGTTCAGCTGGAAGAATTATAGTCTCTCTCACACTATACCCTAAAATTAATTCCAGCTGTATTAAATCAATAACTATATAAAATCAGTCATAAAAAAACAGAACAGAAATGCATATTTATTCCAACTATAGTGAGAGAAGACCCTATAAACTTAAAGGTAAAAAGAGGAGCTCATAAAAGAAAAGAATAATAGATTTTACTCCATTAAAAATGAAAACTTCTGTCTGTCAAAAATCAAAACAAAGCAAAAAAAAACAAAACAAAATGGAGGTAAGTTTATGCAACAATTATAAGGGACAAGTACCTAGGAACCTTAAAAGACTAAGAACTAAAAGCAATTGATAACAATAGTATGATTGCAAATGGGAGGCCAGGCATCAGTATTTTCTATCCTAAAGCCATCATTTGCAATTCTTTCCTGTTCTGTGGGAGAACTCAGTTTCCCATGGTCTCTTCTCTCTTGTTATCCATCAGTCCTACTTCTGTACTCAAGCAGGAACCTGACCTCACATTCCATTGCATTCCCTACCTGGAGCCCTCTAACTCTTAAATGCAGTCTTTAGTAAAGTTTCTATGAGCTTTAAAAACCTTGGGTTTCCCAATGATACAGTCCTGTGACATTTGTTATTAAACATCAGTGTTTCATACTCATCTTTTATTGAAGATGTGACGGTTTCATTCCTTGAAAGAAAATGACATTTCCCTTTTTGACTTTTCACCTCTCTGAGTGCTTGAAATGTGTGTGTATGTGTGCTTAAAAATATAGGCTAAAGGAGAGTAATATAGGAATGATAGTAGGGAGATCTGTCCCAGCATTAGCACATATTCTAGTCTCCTGGAAGCAGAAAAATGAGTGTGATGACTGGAGGAAGCTTATGACCAAGTGAGCATGTGTTCTGAGCCATGTTTCAGTAATCACAGTGAGCAGGATTCTCACTGTTACTTCACTGACCATTTACAGAGTGGGATGTAAGTCATGCTTATATTCTGCCAACCACCACCCTCTTAACAGGCAGATCTTGTCCTGTTGTACAGCTTCAAATAAAATATACATTAGCATTCATTCATTCATACATGCATTCAATCAAAGAGCTTTCAAGAGAGAACCTACTCTGTTCAAGGCACTATAAGATATACAAAGAAAATTTCTTAAGAAGCTTTAATCTTAGCAGCTATGGATGTACACAAATGAATGTAAGGTCAAAAATGGTTAATTGCCATAAAAAACCTGAATGAAAATATATGATTAAAAATATAGTAAACAGGGACTTCTGGCCCAACAAAGATGATGTAGACTCACTTTTCCCTGCTCTTCCCACTAAGCACAACTATGGACTCTGTACATGAAGAGAGATGACTGAATGAGAACGCTGGCAGGTGATGAGAAGGTGACCGGGTTTGCGACCCCAGGATTAGAAGAGCAGCACAGTAGCAGGGTGACCAGAGTCCTTCTGCCCAGAAGAGGAAACCACCCAGACCAGGTGTTTCCTGACTCCCAAGTCAGTGACAGGAGGAGGCCCAGGGAGGCTGATTTCTTTCGTTGATAGAATGGGGGTCTTTCTGGCAACATCATACATGTTTGACACCAACAAGGGGGATTAATTAAAATGTCACCAAAAATATTGAATAGTTGGCCAGAGAAAGTGTTGTTCTTCCCCACTGGGCTGACACTCTCCTTTCCAACAAGAAACACTGAGGCCAGCAGGTAGAATAGCAAGAGAGTCCCAGCTACTGCAAGTGGACTAAGCTAGGAAGGCACTTTTCCTCTGCAGGCCTCAAGTGCTTCTCACTAGCCCAGAGGCATTGCAGCAAGCAAGCAGAATCTCAAGGGGGATGCAGCCACAGTAGGTGGCCCACTTCAGGAAGCCTCTTTGTCCCCATATGGCTGAAAGACTTCTCTCTTGCTCAGACACCCAGGCAGCTTGGGACACTGAAGACAGTTTCTTACCAAATCCCTCTCCCCCCAAGAGAGCCCTGCCTGAGGCAGTGGTATGAGTGAAGGGATCAGTGTGAGCCCCAGTGTCACAGATAAATCAAGCTGACCAAAATAACATCTCTAAGACTGTGGACATTAGAGTGCCATTGGAACCATAGCCCATAAAAGAAGCCAACACCCATGTGATAAAAGGTTTAATTGAAACCAAAGTCTCCTAACATAATAAACAAAATGTTCAGGATACAATTTAAAAACCACCCATCACACTAAGAACTAAGAATATTGCCAATTGAATGAGAAAGAACAACTGATGCCACACCAAGATTGAGCACATGTTAGAATTATCTGATATGAATTTAAAAGCAACTATCATGTAAATGGTTATCATTCAATTACAAATTTTTCTTATCTAAATAAAAATAGGAAATCTCAGAAAAAATAGAATTTATAAAACAACCAAATAGAAATTAAAAAACTGAAAATTACAATAACAGAAATAAAAACATTGCTGGATATTCTCAATAGTAGTTTAGACATGACAAATAATAGAATTACTGCACTTGGGGAGAAAATAGTACAATCTACTCACTGTGAACAAGAAAAAGAAAAATAGGCTGAGAAAATGAATAGGACCTCTCCACAATAGGACCTCTCTAATGAAAGGTCCAACATTCATAACATTGGAGTCCTAGAAGAAAAGGAGAAAAATAATGGTCTAAAAGAGTTTTGGAAGAAATAATGGCTAAAAAATTTCCCAAATTTGGTGAAATACACAAACCTATAGATCCAAGAAGGTGAATCTTCTTATCCCCAACATAGTAAACCCAAAGAAACCCAAGATGCATCATAATTAAACTTCAGAAAATGAAATCCAAAGAGGAAAAAATCTTGAAAGCAGTCATAGAGAAATGACAACATTACCTATAAAGGAATAGCAATTCCAATGACAGTGATTTCTCACCTTATACAGTGGAGACCAGAAGGAAGGGACACAATATTTTTCAAGTATTGAAAAAAATGTCAGTGGTGAATTCTATATCTGGCAAAACCATCTTCTAGGAATGAAGGAGAAATAAGAACATTCTTGGATGAAGGAAAACTGAAAGAAGTGGTTGTTAGCAGATCTACTCTGTAAGATTGGCTAATGGAAGTTCTTCAAACAAAAAGAAAAAGATAAAAGATGAAATATTAGAGAATATGGAAGAAGGAACAATGAAAAGAGATTTTTGGATATATACAGTAAACCATTCTTTATGAGTTTTACAAATCATAATTGATGATTGAAACAAAAATTACAACAGCATCTGATACTCAAGTCAGTAATATTTAAAAGTGGAAAAGGTAAAGGAATTTAAATGGAAGTGGGGTTTCCACACTAGTAAAATGTTGATACTAGTACATTAGAATAAATCACATATTAGACTATGAAATTTCCAGAGCTATAAAAGCTATACAAAGAAGTACATCAAAGCTACTTTAAATCAAGATGAAATCGTGCGCTGGCTGGTGTAGCTCAGTGAATTGAGGGCAGGCCTGCCAACCAAAGGGTCACAGGTTTGATTCCCAGACAGGGCACATGCCTGGGTTGCAGGCCAGGTCCCCAGTATGGGGAGCATGACATGCAACTGCACATTAATGTTTCTGTCCTTCTCTTTCTCCCTCCCTTCCCTTCTCTCTAAAAATAAATAAATAAAATCTTTTAAAAAATCAAGATGAAATCCTAAAAATATGGAAGTAATTTATAGGAAGCAAAAAAAGATAAACAGAGTAGAAATTAATACCAATTTTACACAATCTCTTCCAGAAAACAGAAGAGGCAGGGGCACTTCTCATTCAGTTTATGAGGCTAGCATTATCTTGACACCAAAACAAGATGATGACCGTAGAGAGGAAGTAAAGGGAAGGGCAGGGAAGGGCAGGGAAGGGAAGGGAAGGGCAGGGAAGGGAAGGGAAGGAAAAGAAAGCAAAGGAAAGGAAAGGGAAGGGAAGGGAAGGAAAGGAAAGGAAAGGAAAGGAAAGGAAAGGGTGGGAGGGAGAACCAATTATAGTCCAATAGGTTTTGTGAACTTTGGCATAGAAATAGTCAACAAAATATTAGCAAATCAAATCCAACAATGTGTAAAATGAATTATGTACTATGAACAAATGGAATTTATTCCAGATATGCAAAGGTGTGTTAACAAAGGCACAATATGAAGGATCCTTGTGGTGATAGAACTGCTAAATATCTTGACTATGGTGGTAGATACATTAGCTTACATAGGTTATAATATATAGAACTTAATACATACACAAGCACACACACATGGAAATGAGTACCAGTAAAACTGGGATTTGGGGGAACTCTGAATGAGTGTGGTGTATTACATCAATGTCAGTGTCCTGGTTTGCTGTTGTGTTATGCTTTTGCAAAGTGTTACCACTAGGGGAAACTGGATGAAGTGTACACAGGATCTCTCTGTATTATTTCTCAACAGTGATTTCAATTAAAATGAAATGTATAATATGCTTTAAAAATTTACCTATATATCCATTTTATATATATATAAAATATATATATATATGCACATATCACTCTTTGAGCACTTACATGCACTGTTTTAATGACTTTATATCAGTAACTCTGTTTAATTCTCAAAAATCTTTATGAGGCAGGCAGCAATATTATCCCAATTTTCAAATGTGGAAGTCAAGGCACAGTGAGATTAAGCAACCAGTCCAAGATCACAAAGTCTAGTAAGTCTCAGAACCTGGTTCAGAAACCAAGATTTTGGCTCCAGCATTCACAGCCCTAACTAACAGGCTACCCTCTCTCTTTACAGATTACTTATAGCTGAAGGCATTAGGAAGATCTTTATGGGGAAAAAATGGCATTTTCAGCTTTCTTAAAGGGGAGATTATTATCTGATACATATATAGCATTAGTTGCACTGCATATATTTGTTGAATCACTAAGTGACTTAACTTATTTAAACCACTAGATGATTCCTTCTGTCTCCGACTATCTGCCAACAGCCCAGGGTTTGCAAAATGAGAAAATTAGGGACCCAGGGCAATAAGCTCATTTTACTTTATTGCAGCATTGACTTTCTCCCAACCAAGGTCAGTGTTCCCAAAGGCAATCTATTGGTATTCAGGGCAGGACAATTCTTTGTTGTGTGGAGAGAGCAAACACATTGCAAAACTTTTAGCAACATTTAGGTTGTCTCCCAAATGTCAATATTGCCCACAGTTATTGGGACATTGCAGAAACTTTACTGCCTCCTTGTTTCTTAGTTTCCCCCTGGTAAAGAACCTGTGCACTTTGCTTCTCTCTTGTTATCAGAGCTAGAAGCATCCATGCAACAGAAGTGTGGGATTCACATTATTCAGGAAGGACATGCCGTCTTCCATGTTGGCATAGCTGCATGTGTGTGGCAGGAAGGAATAGAACTCCTTTGCCATCACGGTGTCTCTAAGCTTCAGTTTCAATTGGTCTAAATTGTTCATTTTACTATTTTTTGGATCTGATTGTCCTTCCTGATGGCCTTAAAGAAGATCCCCCCTTCAGAGAAAAGCTGCTGAGCACACACTGTACAGCACACCACAAACCAATCATTACAATCTCAATAGAAAGAAAAGTATCTGAAAGGGGAAAGTATTGATGGATTATTTATGTAAAGGTGAAAAATCTGGAGGAGAGAAGATGGCGGCGTGGTAGGATGCAGCAGATTCTACTCTCCCACAACCAGGGAAAAAAATCTGAGTCATTTTAGGTAGGTACAGAGCAAAGAGCCAACATTATCACGCCATAAATGAAAATAGGAGATCGCAAATTG
>JAPYXV010001735.1:0-13816 GCA_028533065.1 Trachops cirrhosus | reverse complement strand
AAAAATTCTAACCAGTATCTCTTCTCTTTACTGAAGACTGGTTTCCCAGTGAAGGGGGATGGAAGCAGGGTAGGGTCAGGTCCAAACCCAGCCTTCCCTTTCCCCGGCCGAATCCAGTCTCTGGGTTTTCTCTCTTTTTTGGGTGCATAGCCCAGGTCTAAATCTGCGCCTGACAGCAGAAGTGTGGGAGTGGGCAGGTGGGAGACACAGGATGCCGGGTCCCAGGGGACCTGCATAATTGAATAATAAGAGCCTTTATCTAAACTCCCTGCCCCCTGGTAGCTTCAGTACACTAGTTATTTCTCCGTTATCTCTTAGGCTCAGAAGACTGGGTTCTGTTAAAATTACTGCCACGATCCACAGCAGGAGTGCTGGAGGACACAGATGTGCCTGGCAGAGTGAGAGGGCACACAAATTTATGTCACCAAATTAATGCTTTCTACAGTTTTTCATTCCTGTGGAATTTCTCCCAAGGTGTTGCATGCTGGGGTTTGGGAAACAAGGCTGGAGGAGAAATGTCTCATCACCCTTGGGAAAGGTAGGCTTAATATTAGTTTTATGTAACTGTTATTCTGATAATAATAATTATTATTTCCTGAGTACTTGCTCAATGCCAGACACTTAGATAGATGCTTGAGACTAATTTTCTCTTTCAACAACAGCATGAATTAGGTGCTGTTACTTTCCCATCATACAGATGAGAAAACTGAGGCTCAGAGCGTATATATCCTCTGGTGGCTGGTGATGAGATTTCAGAGTCCAGATGCCTTCCAAATGACCTCAGGTTAACTAACGATTCATTCTGCTTTGAAGTAATTCCCTTTCTAAAGCAGAAAAATTCATATCGGACAAAGGAAGCAACGAGAAACACTGTTAATTACTTATGTTAGCAGCAATGTCTGGGCATTATATCTCCCAGGATGCTTCACGCCCTCTGGTGACTATGTTTGTTTTTAACACTCCCTCTCCCCTCTTCCCAGCTCCTCCGAAAGCCCTGCCTTGCAGCACAACTACCTGCTTCACTTGAAGGATGCTCCACCGAACCTGCTTCCCCCCACGCGTCTTTCCGTTTGCAGAATGGTGCAGGAATGATGCAATCTCTGGGTCAACATGAAGCAATGGTTTGGCCACATCTGCTGCTGCCTCCAATGCTCCCAGCTCTGCCAGTGAGTTCAGCAGATGCTTCCTTCTGCACTTGCCTGGGGTTTGTAATCTCAGAGCAGCTGTGTTTCTGGGAGAACTGGAATGAGCGGCATGTTCTGGGTAGCTTACTCCTGAGGACTTAGAGTTTACGGTCAAAGGAATGGAAGCTAAGAGAAAAAGCAAGGCCGTCCTCTACTTCTTGAGTCATCTGCAAGCAGCTTTTGTTCAGAATAGGGAGGCACAGAACCACCAAACTCTCAAGAAAATAAGAGTCCTCCAGGCCCTGAGCCTAGCACTATGGACCAATCATATTAAATTTTGGATCAGACTCTCCATGACAATTTGCTGTTCCCCACCCAGAGTGGCCCCACGCAGTTGTGTAGGTTGAGCACTGAATGACTAGGGAGGACCCTCAGGAACTTCATAGTGAACTAGTGTATTTACTGCAACACATTTCTGGCAAAGAGCAACAAAGAATCTTGATGAGGGTGTGCACTGCTCTAATTCATACAAAGACGCCATATGGGCTAGCAGTGACTCTAATTACTCTTCCTGGTGAAGAAGGCAGATGGCTCTGGGGCCAGGAAACCCTGGGGTGGGGACAGCAGTAGACAGGACATCTATACGGAAGGTGAAAGAGCACCTGGATTTGAAACTGGCTTAGCCACTTACCACCTTCAACTCTGCATAAGTTCCTTAACTTCTGAGCCTCAGGCCTCATCTCTGTCACGAGCATAATGAAGCAGTGCCAATATTGCAGGTTCACCATTCAGATTAAAAATATATTGCATGTGTCTTACAGAAAAGTATCAAGAAATAAAATGAGATAAAAACAATCTGTAATCCCTCTGTCATGCACACAAAGTAGACCATGGTAAAAGAATATACGAGGTCTGTCCTGAAGGTATCCAATTATATAATATGAAAAATAGAGACATTTGTTGAAGAAGATACAAGACACGAGAAGCACTGTACACAGGACAATGACACCTCAGTCCCCTTCAAAGTAGGCACCTTAGGACCTCACACAGTTCTCCCATTCACCATCAGCTGCCCCTGTTGTATTTCTCTGAATCTCATCAACAGTCTGAAATCTCTTCTCTTTCAAAGGTTATTTTAGTTTTGGGAAAAGCCAGAAGTCACAATCTGGGCTGTGGGGAGGCTGAGTCACCTGGATGATTTTACATTTCACCAAAAATCTCTGAATGAGATGTGATGCACGAAGAGGGTGCATTGTTGTGATGAAGCTGCCAATCTCCAGTTGACAAGACCTGTGGTCTTTTGAACCATCCAAATAGTTTTTGCAGAGAAATATTCAAGCTTAACACAAAATTTGATGCAGATTCCTTGCTCTACTCGCTCAGTCACTCTGTATGTGACTGCCACACAGTAAACATGCTCACTCAATGGCATAACCGCTCTCACTGACTAGTACAGTGAAGTCATCATTGTTCACGCATGCGCATTCCAGTCCACTGCCCTTGGCTGCCAGGTTACGTCGATGTCGTGCAAACTGTTCTCCTTATATTAACAATGGCTGGACTTTTTCTGGACAGACCTCATTCTTGTTTGTACACGTGTGTGTATGTGTATGGGGGTGTGTGTGTCAGGTTATCTACTTACCTGCCATCTATCTATCACCCTGGTCTATGTTAGGCACTTGAGAAATCATAGCTGTTATTACTATAAACTGGAAGAGTCTAAGTTGAAACCAAGAGTCTTGGTTGGCAACATGCCACAGCAGTTCCGCACATGTCTCCTGGATAGCACTCAAATAGCAAAATGACTTTCAGGTAATAAAATTGGTCAAGAGATCTGATGTAACATAAAGGTTGTCTACGATCAATACCCAGAACATTAAATGCCAACACTAAAGGTTTTAGAGCATTCATTGTTTGCTGTGATGAGATCACATTTCATTGCAAGAAGAAAACGAATAGGCAGGATTCTGAACTGGCATAAACATTCACTTATTCATTCTTTGACCGCTTGTTTACTCTGTGGTGAGCCCTGGACCAGAAGCCGTGGAAGCCAAAGAGAAGGCGTTAGTGTAGGTTAGAGAAGGTAACAAACAGACCCGAGCAGAAAATACCTCAAGACCAGAGCAGATCATATCTTTCTCATGTAAGTGTTGGGAGGGTGTGCTGAGGTTGAGGGAGCAGCTTTCTTCCCCCCGGTGAGTTCCTTTCATCTGGGGCTTCTTCATGTCTGAAGACCTCATTATCTTCTACAACTAGTCAAATTCAGGCAAAACAGCACAGGGGAGCAAGCACCGAGCAGGACTTTCTATGGGCCAGGGCAGGGGGTGGCCCACATCAGTTCTGCTCATTGCGCTGGAGAAAACTGAACCATGTGGCCACTCCTTGCCACAAGGGAAGCTGGGAAATATGACTTAGCTCTGTGGCCATAAAGGAGAGATCGAATATTGCTCAGAAGTCAGTGATGACACTCCCAGGGGGACAAGCCCTGGTGGTGTGGCCAGGCCATAAGATGACTGAGAACTGCTGGACATGGAGATAGAGCCTCTGAACAAACTACGATTGGAAATGGGGGAGGGGGCAGGGCTGTGTTCTGAACAAAGTCCCCGAGAAGACTCACACGTGAGGGAGCAAAGGACACCAGCTTCTGCAAAGAGAGTTGGCAGCCATAAATGGGCCTGCCTTTGTCTGCGTACTGGGGAAAAGATACTGTCAGTCACCCAGAGGATGTCACTACCAGTGGTGTGTTTTCTGGCACTAAGGGTACCTTCCTGACCAACATCAGACTGGTCCCAACCGAGGTCGAGTTGCTCAACCTTAGACTTGCTGAATATATGTCAACTCTTTGCTCCGTAGGGGGAGAGGGGCTCATGACTTTGGAGAGGCACTTGACAGGAGAAATGGATGTGATAAAGGACAGGTGTGTAGGAGCTTAAGACCCCTGATAACCTGTCTCTTCAGTTCACGTGGGAGAGTCCTGGGTCATCTAGATCTGAGTTCTGATCCTTACAACCGATCTGTGGATGTGTGGAGGGCAGAACCCTGAGATGGCGCCCACGCCTCCCACCCTTGGTGTCCAAACACTCAAGTGACCTGCGAAGGTGATGAAGGTGATGATGGGATAGGGGCTCCTGTGAGAAGTTCGTATTAAACAGTAGAGGTGCTAGGATAGCCTCTCATTACATTATATTACATAAGGCTTCATCACGTCCAGCAGGGGACAGAGATTCTCCTGCTGGTTGGAAGAAGTAGGCTGCCATAGCGTGAGAAGGCCATGTGACCAGGACCCAGGAGGGCCTCGAAGAGCTGACACTGACCCTTTGTTAGCAGCCAGCGAGAAAACAGGAGCCTCGGCCCTACCACTGCAAGGAGCAGAGTTCTTCCAGCAACCACCAAGCCTCGCGAGATTGCAGCCTTGCCAATCTTGACTTAGAGCAGAGAACCCAGCCGACCTATGCCTGGACTCCTGAGGCACACACACTTTGGTATGACAAATTTACGTTGTTTTAAGCTGCTAAGTGTGGTGATTTGTTACCTGGACATAGAAACTAATAGAGGGTATTGGAATAAGTCACTTAACTTCCCTAAGTCTCCAGTATTTTTTTTTGTTAATCTCTAAAATGGGCATTCCTTTTAGATTTAGCATAAGAATCACAAGACATAACATATCCAAAGGTATTTTATAAACTACCAAGTTAAAAGGATTTATTAATAACAGGCAGTAATGCCATAAATTAACATTGAAGGAAAAAAGCAAGGAACTAAGGATTTGTTTTTTAAAAAGTGGATCTAATTAGTGCTTATTTTTAGAAATCATTCTGGCCTTCCCTGCTATTTAATGATTTATTTTTTCCTCCTTAGCAATCAGAGTTAGCAAGGCCTTCTGGCATGAGACTCAATGCGATTCCGAGGATGCAAACCAGAATGTCTCCAAGACGGATTGCATTGGGTAGGTTATTTCTATTTGAGAAGTAGCTGCAAGAAGGTTCTGAACATATTCTGCCCTCCAGCCAATTCAAGTTCCAAAACTTGTTCCAGAGTTTCCTTCACAGTAAAAAGACTTCAGAACAAAACAAAATCATCAGAAACTATCAGCGTCTTTGGCACGTATTATTGAAAGACCTTTAAGTCGTAACATTCCCCCAAGGTCATGTGTGTTTGACTGGTCTTGGGGACCTCCGGGGCCTGCAGACCCCGCTCTGAGAATGGCTGCCATACAGAAGGCTCTATGAGAGGCTTGGGAGGGGGAATCGGGTGGGAAGGACCTGGAGCCTTTTTGGCTGTTAGCTATCGCAGAGGCAGCTCCAGACAGCAAACACAGTCCTGGAACAGATGAGACCTTTCAGGGTGTCTGCTGAGGTCGAACCTGTTTTCACAGCAGTGCTCAGATATTTGCCTTTGTCCTGTTTTGACATTTGCCCTGATGCTGCAAAGACAGTGGTGGGGGACCCGCTGGCTCCTCAGCACCAGTCCAGGGAGCGGCACCGCACCGCCCGGAACCTACAGCGAAATAAACAGACCTTACAAACCACAGTGACACCAAAGCCGGGTCCATTTAAGAATGCTCTTGATGAAGCAATACAAATTAATTGTATTCATTAACTCTTGAGTACACGCCGTTTTCGTGTCGTTTCAGAATGTGCATACGGCCCTTACGCTGTGTACCAGTTATGACGACTGCCTCAAGGGGAAACACAAGCTGATGAGCCCTGCCCCCGCCCACCCCCAGTGAATCAGCATTTTCCTTTGAAGGAAGAGCTGACTGTGATGAGGCAGACTTAGGTCTTAGGCAGACATTTTCTCAGAGATGAAGTCAGACAGCCTGTCGCTTCAAGGACAACAGCTGATAGTATTTGCTGCCAAAGACAACACTTGCATTTCTATGAAGAATTAGGAAAGTTAGACTTTTGAAAAATTTGTGGACAGCTTTCCAATTCTTAACGATTTTTCTGACAAACTTGTGTTGGTATTCACAGCCGTGATTTTAAAATACTGTACGATGCATAGGTCAGTATGAGGAAGATCTGCATGAAACGTGGTAAACCAGTACTTTCCAATGGCCAGTATTATAGTACAGTGTTATAAAATCGTGCAAGGATAAACGAGTCATACAAAGTGGGTTCGCAGTCGACCATGGCGTTACTATAATAGAGTGTGAAAAGTTCATGCACATGTTTTCAGATTCCATATTGCAACTCACTTCAAGTTTTAGTGTACTATCAAAGAAGAATATTCACGATGATATGAAATGGCTATTAAAATATACCTTCCTTTTCAAGTGCATGTCTGTCTGGGGCTAGATTTTTTTAAAAATATATTTCAACCAAAAAAAATCACAGCGGGTATGAGAATCCAGCTGTCTTTTACTAATCTGAACATTAAAGAGATTTGTGAAAATGTGGTATAATGCCACTCTTCTTACTGCCTTTCTTGTTTTGTTTTGGAAAATAAAATTGTTTTTCATTAAAATAGGTAATGATATTCCCCTGTAGAGAGTTTGTTGTGATTTTTAGTGAATTAATAAATACTGTTGAAATCTCTCGGTTTTGTTCTCTCACGTGGCAGGCACTGAGAGATATAACCACAGAGAGCGAACCGCGGCGAGGTCTGTGATAGGCCGCGCAGCGGCTGCCTAAAGTTGTCTACATCCTGACCCCCAGAACGTGTGCACCTCACTATGTGGCAGGAAGGCCTCTCTGGCTGGGATTAGGTTAAGGATCTTGAGACGGGAGATTCTCCTGGACTATCTGGATGGGGCTGATACAGTGGGTCCTTAATAGAGGGTACGCAGGTAGCAGAGATCAGAGGGAAGTGAGGGAGGGACCGTGAGTCAGAGCGATACAGCCGGGCTCCGGAGGCTGCAGGAAACGGGGACACAGACTCCCCTCAGAGCCTCCAGAGGGAACTCGCTCTGCCTACGCCTTAATTTAGCTCAGGGGGAGTGATTTCAGACTTCACACCTTCAAATCAGTAAGGTAATAAGAGGTCGAGGTTCTTTGCCACTAAGTATGTGGTCATTTTTATAGCAGAAACAAGCAAACTAGTGATCTGTGAGAATGTGAAGGGGTCCCGAGACCGCAGAGTTTGAGAACCACTACTTCATGGTCACTGAAGGGCAGCTTGGACGGCTCCTGGGTGGAAAGGAATGGCCCGAACACTTCCCCAGGGCCCAGAGGGCTCATCGTGTCCTGCGGAGGCCCAGGGTGTACCAGGCACTGGAACACAGACTGTGCTTCATCATTATGTGCTAAAGGAACTAATGAGTAAATGGGCCTCCTGTTCTTCGTCACTTACACAGGACACTCAAGACAATAATACGATTTATGGAGCTCCCACTCAATGCCAGACACCGTGAGGGGGTCCAACACCATTACCTTTGCTCCATACCACAGCTCGGCAAGGCGAGTCCAGAGGGCAGAGGGTCTTGCCTGAGCCGCACAGCTAGTAAGTGGCAGTGCCAGCTGTCAAATCTCTGTCAGTCTGGCCCCCACGCCCATGGCTTTTGCTCCACATTCTCCATGGATTTCGATGAATATACTCAGTGTCGAATAGGCAATACGCTACTGGTGGTATTTATGTATTATATCACATTATCTCCTTCTGGACAGAAAATAAGGATGAATCTAATCATAAACACAGGCCTGGATGGGGATGGGCAGATAGAGAGGGTGAATGGGGAATTAACATTTCTTGAGTGCCTACTATTATCATCAGCTACTTTTATTTCACCGGGCATCACGTCTTCTGTGTTGGCAGAAACTCAGGCAATTTATCCAAAAAGTGACTTGTTGTCATGTGGATGAGATGCTCCCCCTCAGATTTTAAATGAAAGAAACAGATAAATTCATGGTAAGGAAACAACGGCTCAGCCGCATGTATCTCGATGCCAAGCTTTACCTAATACAATTTACTGAAATTGCAATCATTATCACTTGTCTTCTGGCTGCAGCGCAGTGCCCAGGATGGACTGTTACCACCGTGCCTCTGATCTTTCACAATTTTCCCTTTTGTTCTGTTTTATTGGTAAATATTATCTTGCTTTACCCTTAACCTAAAATATAACAGCAGAGGACTGACCACTCTCTAAGTGACCTTTAGTACTTTCTCTACTATTGGAAGGCTAATTAGTTAAATTAAGCTTCCTCTTAATTCCCTTAATAATGAGCTTTGATGTGGTCCCACCAAATGGTTATTACCTTGGCCACAGACCGTTAACTCAGCCTGTCAGTCACAATGTGCCTGTGTTGCCAAGAGGCATCCTGACCGTGTTGGGCAAGAAACCCAGAAGTTCGCCAGATGCCTCTGTGCGGGACCAAAACTCCAGAAACGGAAGAATAATTTGTATCCAACCTTTTAACGTCCAAACTTCTGACCTTCTTAAGATATCTTTATTTTAATGAGGCATTGGCAGAGTGAGTCATCTTGTCTTCATTTAAATGTAATTCCAGAAGACAGATCTGGTTTAAAAAAAATAGTTTACAGATTTTGGAAGTTTTTTTTTTTTAAAGGAACCTATCCTTTTTTTTAGAAAGACTTACCTACAAGAAGCCGCCAGTGGGAAACTGGTGTCCACGCTGGAATTGCCTGCCAGGGCACAGGCAGCACCAGACAAATAGTGAACACAGGCGTGAGAGCAGCGCATGGCTCTCTGACCACAAGCCCTGCTAACAACCTTCAGAACTGCTTGCTATCAGGCTGCACACAGAGCATGGACGACATTTGTCAGCTAATTTGGCTTTTAATACTCCCAGCATTCTGACTGCTCTGAGGCTTTTCCACAGCCAAGTTGTCTTGCCTGTGATATTTGTAATATACTTAGGGAGCTTCATTTTACATGTTTAGAAAAATGGCCTTGGAGACTATTGGGTGCTTTTGCAGGAGGGCCACGGGCCTCCTGGAGCTGGGTGCTGACACCAAGCCGGAGTGCCGGAGACGGGAGGGAGCCAGATTGCCGCCTTCGGAGCCCTTGCCTTGCTTCTGTGCAGGGCTTCAGAGGAAAAAAAAATCCAGAATGCTGATATTTTTAGTTCCCACTCACTCCTTGACTATGAATAGGAATATGATTGAAATTTTCACCAGGCATCAAAGCAGACTTCCCTTTAAAGCAAATGCCAAGGGTTGGAGAACTCATTCTAGACAGAATAATGTTTGCAAAAGCAGAGAAGGCCTGAGGAAGAGAACCAAAGGAAACAAATGCCTGAGAACTTTCAGCAGAGGCGGGGTAAGGGCCTGCACCTGACCTGTGCCCTTGCCTGAGGAAGAACAGTGGTGCCTTCCTGCCTGAGAGGGAGTGAACACACCTTGTAACAGTGGAGGGGACCATCTGGGGCCTGGCTCGCCCCAGCGCCCCTGCTCTCCTCAGGGTCATTGGGGTACTTGCCAAACCAGCATGATGTTCAGGGAAATGACCTACAGGGACATGCTGGCATGGATTCAAATATTTCCTTGTCCCCTTACAACACCAGGGACTGGAGAGGGGCATGGATGGAGAAGAGTGGGGAAGGGAAAGAAGGGAGGGGAGAAATACAGGAAATAAAAAATAAAACTTGGCCATGGAGCAAACATGCTAATGGAGTTCTGAGCAGGGAAGAGAGTGCTGAAGGCCCTTTCGGCTTTTGTGGAGCCGTGGTTTCCAGGACAGCCGAGAGCCAACAGTGGGAAGCCCAGCTGGGGTGTGCCTTGTTCATTACCTCTGCCCTCTGGGGACGTCACCCAGGAGCTCATTCCCAGCTGCCTCTGAAGCCCGCTAAAAACTCTGGGCAATGCCATTTTTAAAAAATTGTTTTTGGCCATAAATACTCAATAGCACCAACATCAGATACATTACTTTTTCAGCCCACAGACAGGAGCAATCCCCATATTACATGTATTAATTTAAGAATCTGGGACATATGAAAAGGTTCCAGGAATCACCTAGAGCCCAACATAAAATTTAATATATGGTCCAGTGTTGTTCATGCTCTTGGCATGTCTCCAATTCTTTTGTTCCGTTGTCCTTCTAGACCCACCCTATAAAATCCCAGGCTTGGATCAGGTCTGTTGTCAATATTACTTGCTCCTATATCCACTCTGCAGAAGCTGTCCAGGTCGTGCAGCTTGGGGCCAATATAATATGTGATTCATAGTCTCTCACTTCAGCTGGGCCCTCACTGGCACTTTTTCTTTCCTCTCCTAAACCTTGGTCTCCAGCTGCTCCCAGCCTCCACCCTGACTACTGCAACCACCTCCTCCGTGACTACTGCAACAGCCCTCTTTCCATGACTACTGCAGAGCTCTCCTCCATGACTATTGCAACAACCCCCTCTGTGACCCCTGCAATCCCTATCAGGCATTTCAATTCCTGTTCTCCTCCTCTGTCCCTGTCTCGCCCTCTGCCAGGCAGCCAGGTCAGAACCCAGGGAGACATCCTGACTTGCTGCCTTGTCTCTCTTCACCCACATCTAGTCTGCAAGGTCTCCCAGTACTCTGTCCGAAGTGGCTCTCCCGTGGTCCTCTTCTCTGTGTTCCACACACGTGGTATAAATTGAGGCCCTATTACCTTTTGCTAGATTACTGCAATGGCTTCCAAATGGTTGTCTTTTCTTCCTGCCTGGCCATTCCCTGGTCACCTCTTATGCCTTGCTTCACATCCTTTGTTCCCCTTTTCAATGAGTCACTGCTGTGGGAATCAGCTTCCCAACATCAACTCACCTTGGCTGCTTGAAGGCCTCTCTCAAGCACTGTGTTTGGCATCCACCAGAGAGCCCGGTGCAGACACATATCCCATGGGACCTGGAAGGGTGAGAAATTTATTACAACTCTTGGACAGTGAGGGGTGCGAGCCTACAAACAAGGGCCCCCCTTACCCCGGGGTGACCACCTAAAAAACACACCACTCATTGTTTTCCCTTCCTTCCCTATTTTTCCCTCCCCATGCCCCATCCTGATTCCTGGGATCCCTTCCCAAAAGAAAACACTTATGTCAGCACCCGTATCAGGTTCAGCACAAATGTAAATAAGCCCTTCCCTCTGGGGCTCACCTCTGAAGTAGAAGCCGACCCTTTGCCAGATAAACATAAAAGCAACACGACCCAAGAGGCAATTATTATGCACAGGGCCCCTGTGGACACCTTGGGGAGAGTGCAGAACTCAGCCTCAGGGGTTCAGGGAAGTGTCCTCTGCTCAGTCAGAAGGTGGTCACGGCTGGGTGGGAGGGTGGACTGGGGGTGGGGACGATGTGCA
This sequence comes from Trachops cirrhosus, assembly GCA_028533065.1. Classification (NCBI taxonomy): domain Eukaryota; kingdom Metazoa; phylum Chordata; class Mammalia; order Chiroptera; family Phyllostomidae; genus Trachops; species Trachops cirrhosus. The sequence goes on along the minus strand of JAPYXV010001735.1, from coordinate 2,474 downwards.
ATTAAATGCCATTGAATGAACAAATTTTACATGCGGTTAAATGCTATTGAATGAACAAATGTAATGTCCTTAGCCACATGCTTTATTCCATAATATACTCTCTGGCTTGCCCATATTTTAGGCTAGTTAATTCCCACATGACAAGAATGTTACACACCTCACAGAGCTGGCTACTTAGTTGGTGTGTATTGGAGTATTTTATGGCAATTTTGCAAGAGCAAAGATGACTCTGAGAAGAAAAACCTAGCTGTCTTGTGAATCAGCCTTCACACTAGGGTGTTCACTAGCAAAGGTAAGCATATTAGGACGAATAAGAAAGCTGTCCTATGTCCCCCGTTGCCTATAGCACTATGATGTAGCCACATCTAGATCACTGAGAAGCCAACTGTCTTTGCCCCATGGATCCAGAAAGAACAGCAGGGGATCTACCAGGCTCCATCCCCTGGGCGACTGGACTTACTAGACTCCTCCTGGCAACATCCATCTACAGCAGCTCAAGCTGTGATGAACACCTCCTCACCCCCACTCACCGGCACCTCTCATCACCTCCAGAGGGGCATTCAGCTCTTCTCTCCCATCTTGCTCTCTGAGTCACCACTCACTTTTCCCACCTGGGGTCTAACTAAGAGACTGGACAAAAGATCAGAGTAATTTGTAGCTACATTAGACCCTATCACCTTGGTTTTAGTCTTTCATTTCAGTCTCAAGAGGGGCCGACTTTGAAGATTGGCTAGAGAAAAGTCCCCTCTCTCTTATTTTGAAATGTTTACCCTTCTCTCTCTCATCCCTATTATATTTGGGATCACATGTTCTCTCCCGTATCTGCCTGTGTTTGGAGCTCCATGGAGCCAGGCCGATGCAGGGTGCTTGCCAGCAGCTCTCAGCTGAGGAAAAGCGATATCTTTCTCATCCTTCTTTTCTGTCCTAGCTTGCATCTAGGTAAAGCTATGTGGTAACCAAGCTGTGTCTTGGCTATATGTACTAGAGAGAGAGAGAGAGAGAGAGAGAGAGAGAGAGAGAGAGAGAGAGAGAGAGAGAGAGAGAGAGAGAGAGAGAGAGAGAGAGAGAAAGAAAGAAAGAAAGGAAGAAAGAAAGAAAGAAAAGAAGCTTCATAATCTGAGTGATGCTTTTAAAATATGTCCCCCAATATTTGGATACTCCTCCTGTCAAAAGGGTGGAGCTCATTTCCCCTCCTTTGACTGGTCTGTACTTAGTGACTCACTTCTAATGAATGACTGTGGTGGCAGTGATGTTGTGTGGCTCCTGAGACTAGCCCTTGCTCTCTCTCAGGTCATTCGCTGGTGCTGGGATTCAGGGGGTGAGGAAGTCTCCCTAGAAGCCGACCCTCTGGTCCCACTCAAGCCTTCAGATGACTGCAACCCTGGGTAACATCTTGACCAAAATCTCATGAGAGACTCTAATCCAGAACCACCCAGTTTAGCAGTGCCCACATTCCTGACTCACAGAAACTTCAAGATAATAAATGTTTGCTGTTAAGTGGCTAAGCATTTTTAAATGTAGTAATAGAAAACTAGTGCACTCTGTACTCAATTCATTTCCTGTGGAGGCTAGAGGTGCTAAGGCAGTATCTCTCTGTTATGTCAGAGAGGCCAAGGCTCTTGAAGCAGTGACCAAGGACAGGGGCTATTTAGTAACTCTTAGCTTGAGAAGCTTGGTCCAAGGACAGATAATAGAACAGGTTTCGTGGGTTCTTTTTTTTTCCACTCTTTTTTCTTAAAGCATGAACAGCAATTTACAGCAAAAATGTGTGCACGGAAGCCATAAGTACAAATAGGAAATGGAAAAGCAGGACCAGACAAAGGGAATGGTCATTACAAGCATAAGGGCCAACACAGTTGCAGCAGACGAATCCTAACCATGACTCTGAGTTTCCTAGTAGCCACGGTAAAAGGGGAAACTTACTAAGTTCTGTAACTCTTATTACTGAAAAGGAAATGAAATTCTACGTGGAATTGAATTTTAAAGCAATATTCTCTTGTGGATTTAAATGTAAATGCTGATCTAGGTAAAAGACAAGGCTCTCAGTCATACTTTCAGAGATATTATGTTAGCAAAATTCATCTAATCGTTATGTGTGTTTATTAGGAAGGAAGGAAGGAATGATAGAGCCAAACACAGTGGTGAATTAAAGAAAATAAATAAAAGAAATTCCTTTGATATAAGTGCTCATAGGCCTTTTGAAAGAGGCATGAAATAGAGTTAAAATGTTTTTATCTGAGGTGAGGCACTTGCTTTTCTTTCTTTTTTCTGGTTGGTATATATACATGGCACAAAAGCACTGCTTGGGTAGCAATTAGAGAGAGCCCCGTGTATCTCTCTGCTTATATTCCCAGTCTTGGTTTTGGTCTACAAAGTCTTTCTCCTCTCTTGGACTCTGCCCAGGAATGTGAATCCTGTTCAGCACATCCCATCACATGCCACCAATTCCTGACCTCCTCTTATCCTCTGCAGCC
>JAPYXV010001734.1:0-13817 GCA_028533065.1 Trachops cirrhosus | reverse complement strand
GTGCACTCACGGTCCAGGCTTCCCCTGCAGCGGCTGCGCTTGAGCCAGAACCCAGCCCGGGCCCGGCATCCACGCTCCCCGACCACAGGCGGTGCCCTCCTCACTCGTGCTTCTGGGGGTGCGCTTCCCCCAAAGACCCTTCCGATCGCTCCTTCACCTTCTGCTCAGCCTCTGGGCACACGTGTGTCCTGGACGCCTGATGAACGTGGGAGACACTGAGCACCCGCTTCTCAGGCTTGACCGCCCTCCTGGAGCCGCCCCGGGGTGCACAGGACCACCCGCCCTGGAACCTTCCCCTGGGCCTGGGAGCCCTGATGCGGGCACTCCCAGCCCAGGGCCTGCGACACCGCGGCCCGTTGTTTTAACAACGCGACCGCGGCCAGTGATGAAGGCGAGGCCTGCGTTCTCTGCCTGGGAAGCTGCAGCTGCCTTTGTTAAGTGTGCAGAGCCCACTCAGTAAGCAGAGCCGGCCCCCACGCCCCGGCACGGCGCCTCCGAAAGCAGGTCACACCACGGGCCGCTCAGGGAACACTGTCCCTCCCCTGAGAGTCACTGGCTCACAGAGAGGCCGCTGTGGAGCGCCTCCAGGGGCCGCCACTTCGCACCGAGTTCCGACGCAAAGCACACACATCGATGACGCGCCCCATCAGTCACGGCTTCCCCGCGGTGGCTATCGCATTTAGGAATCAAATTGAACTTGGGATTGGAAGACGCTTCTTTGATAGAATGCAGACGTGCCCTCATATTTTTGAACACAATGTACGGAAAGAATTTGATAACAGAGTGAGAGAAGCGTTGAGTATGTGGGGAGAGTACTAACCTTTCAGGCCCAGGAAGGTCAGTGTAAACCTCGGACACTGACGCTCCACCATCAGACCCTGCCATGCGCACGTCATTGGCCGTCTACAGCGAGGGAACTGAAGGGAAGATGCCAAGGTCAGCTCTCCGGTGCGGGGCACCTTCCCCCGGCCGCACGCCGTCCTGAAGTCAGAGCCACGTGAATTTACGCTCTGTGACACTCAGCGCCAGAGGCCAGTGAATCACCCATCAAAGGCAAATATCTAAAAATCGGGTAAAAATCAAACAGCAGCAAAGGCCTTTGGAAAGAACTGAGAATGGGGGTTCCTGATCTGTATGAACTCGAGGGAACTGAGGATAGTCTAGGGAGGAAATAAGTTCATTTTCAAAGACAAGGAGCCACCGGAGTCCCTGGAGTTTGTAGCCCTGGCCTGGGACACGCAGCCCGTGTGGTCACCTCCGCCCGTGAGCGGAGGGCTGGGGCAGAAGGGGCGGGGCCCCAGCAGGAGCAGCGAGGGAGGGAGAAGAGGGAAGAAGGGAGAGGGTGGAAATAAAGGGGTGGGAAGGGAAGGGAAGGGGCTGTTGGGTTCTTTTCTATCCCCTCTTTCTGCCCCATCTTAGAGTCATTACCTGGGTGTCCAATAACTTAGAGAGGACCTCAAACTCAAAACCCACACATCTCAGCTCGCACGGGGCCCCTTTGCCGCATCGGACGTCCAGGATTTCCCTTTCTGCACGCGTGGCGCCGTGGGCCACAGATCACGTTTAAATTCCCGAGAAATCCAACGGGTTCTTGGAGATTCTCCCGGAACCAGGACGAGCGTAACTGTGCCAACTCAGGGCATGATTGTGAGCGGCAGTGTGAACTCACGGCCCGCGTATGTGCACCCTCACCTCGCCCTTTCCGCCACGGCTCGTAAACGTCTGCAGGAACTGGAGACCGCCGTTCCACCACTCTTCAAAACACCCGCGGACCACACCTGCGCTTTCCTTACCTGTTGGACTTGGGCACGAGAACCTCCGAAGAGCCGGTACCTCCAGGACTCAGCAAACTCCCGAGGCAGGAGAGAGAACTTAGCTCCAATCCACGGTCCTTTCCCCCTGCCTCTCTGGGAACACAGACGAGGGGGAGCTCGCACGTGAGAGAACAGCGCAGCCCGGGCCACGGACAGCCTGTGTCTCTCTCTGCTCTCAGGCACGCTGTCCCCGGGCTGCCGTGAAATGTCAACAGAAACATAATGTGAAAGCACGAGCCACCGACCGGGCGCCATGCTGTGTCCACCGAATCGTGGTGGCGGCTTTGAAGGCGGCTGCTCGGCTCATGGCAGAGGCGGCACAAACTCGTTCCCCTGAAAGCTGGCCAGCAACAGGGGTGCACAGACAGCCCCCAACCTGCCCCCCCAGCAAGACGGGAACCCACACACACAGTTCCCGCCAGGGGCCCTCCCGGCAGCAGGCGCTGGAACAAGGAAGCTGGGCGAGGTCTGCGAACCAGCCGCGTCCTCGGCTCCGGTCCATGCCGAGCCCACGTCTGCACTGTGGGCTCCGAGGCGTCCCTGGCTGCGCGCAGGGAGAGCAGGAGCGGCGGCGACTCCAGAACCACCAGCGCCGGAGACGGACTGTTCCCAGCGGTTGCCTCGGAACATCTCCTTCCTCCGACAGCGGTGCACCAGGTCCCGCGATTTTACTCTGTACAGGAAAGCGTGCAGAGTTGTGCCACTGTTTCCTTGTAAGAAACTTTAGAAATGCCAACGCAACCTGTGTTCGAACGCGCTGCTGGAGGCAGAGGGTTCTCAGGGCGAGAGGAGAGGAGTTCCAGCAAGCCAGGGGTTCGGGGATGGCGGGTGGATTGCCAAGCGCCTGCGTCTCATCACGGGCCACCGTGGGAGGTGGCCAACAGGAGGCCAGCACTGGTGACCCAGCCGTTCCGTTTCCGGGTGAGTGCCCGAGACAAACGGAGCGCTGACTGGGAAGGACACACGCACCGCCTGCTCACGGCGCCGGTCCTCACCACCGCCCAGGTTTGGAAGCAGCCGAGTGCCCACCAGCAGGCGGGGGATGGCGGAGCCGAGGTCCGTTCCCACAGGGGAATACCACTCGGCCGTGAAAAAGAGCGGAATTTTACCACTTGCAACAACGTGGACGGACCCAGAGGGTGTTATGCGCAGTGAAATGAGTCGGTCTGAGAAAGGCAAATGGTGTAAGATTTCACTCGCATCTGGAATCTAAAGAAAATACAAACAAAGTAAGTTAAAACAGGCCCATAGACACGGAGAACAGGCTGGTGGTTGCCGAGGGGAGGGGCTTGGGGGCTGGGTGGGAAGGGGGGGTGAAGGAGCAGGTGCGAGGAGCTGGGAAGGTCCCGGACGGGAAACCCAGCACAGGTAACATTGCGGTGGCTGCGTACCGGGCGCGGTGGGCACTGGGAGTACCGGGGTCACTCTGTGGAGTGTATGATTGTTCAACCACTCCGCTGCACGCCTGACACTGACACAAAATAGCATCGAATGCCACAAATAAAGAAATAAGGAAGCAATTCCTGCAAAATCACTTATACTCATGCTTTTAAAATAAAAAGATGGATTTAGACAAATTGAACAGTCCAACTCTTCTGCCTGAGAACAGGGCCCCTGGGAGGGGCTGCTGGGAAGCAGGGTGTGTGGGGGAGAGCTCAGCGTGGCCCGTCGCTGCGGCGCACTGAAAGGACGACTCAGGACAGGGACGCGGTCACAGGGGAGGCCTGGACCTGCAGTGGTTCAGCTCTGACTTTGTCACTCAACAGCGGTGTGACAAAGATACGAACGCATTTCTCCCGGGGCCTCAGGATGCTCCCCAGCCGAGCGAGGAAGCTGGAGGGCATGCGTCCTTACCCCTCTGAGACGGGACGACTGTGTCATTCCAGAGACCGATGGTGAGGGGCAGGCCCAGGACGCCCAGCGGCCCCACCCCCACCGGGGCCAGGGCCCTACAGGGCACGGCGCAGCGCAGGCTGCCGACCTGCACCCGTCCTCGCGCGAACAGCACTTTAAATCACCCCTCAGTGACTTAGAACACCCGTGAGGGCGGAGCAGATCATCGGGAACAATAACGAGAAAACGTTTCGCTCCACGCTCAGGACAGATGCCACCGCAGCAACGCGACGATGTTTCTTTCGCAGATACTTTCCTTCCGCGCTTGGGGGGACCCGGATGGGAACCTGCGGCGTGGAAGGGCTGAGCGTGCGCCCGCCCGCGTTAAATCTTTCGGGCGTGTCTGCGGGGCTTTGCTCTGTGGGTTCCCGTCCCAAAGGGCTGGTCAGACGCCCGGCCCAGCGGGGACTTGAACGATCGCGCACGTTTCAATGACGTGGTCACACAAACCACTGAATCACGCCTGCACGTCCCTTCCGGTAGCTGCGGAGAGTTCCCAGCGGAAGCGTCACAGCTAACTTCGCGTCTCCCTCACCCCCACCTCCCGCGGGAGCCGGTTCGTATCCGAAGGAGAGGGGGGCCCGGGAAGTGCCCTCGCAGGTCTGCTCGGCCCACGCGCTGATTTCTCAGGTTGAGTGGCCGCAGCAACCATTTCGGCTCCAGGACGCACCGGCTGGTGACACGGGCGCCCGCCAAAGTGCACTGGCCTCCGCGCCGGGCCCGCGGCGGGGGGACACAGCCGCATCACGCTTCGGCAACAGCAAGGCGCGCGCTGGTGCGGCCCACTCACTCTGCAACGTGTCGGCCCGTTACAGGAGGACGGCACGCAAGTCTGACGTAGGTTTGCAGCATCGCGTTGCCCTGGGCCGCGGAGGGAGCTCCTGCCCTCAGTCAGTGAGAGGCGTTACTGATTCCTGCAGGCCACCCTCCTGGGAACGTCCAGAGATATTATCTGTTTATTCTTAAAAGCACAGAATGAAAGGAAACACAAGGAAAGGGCAGGCACGCTGATCGGTTCCATCCATCACGCTGCTTTGAAACTCGAGGAATGCCGAGAGGAGAGGTTGTGGAAACCAGGCCCCAGGTGACGGGCGCACAGTTGGGGGCGGTGGGCAGGAAGAGCTTATCTTCAAATCGTGTAACCTTTTGTCAGCTGAGAAGCAAAGGGGAGAATTTTTACTTTGTTTCTAAAGCTGTTGTGCGCGTTTAGGTGGCTACACACTCCACGCAGGGATATTTCAAAGTACAGCAAGAACAAGCAGGTTTTTCCCCCTCTCTAGATGTAGTCTCTCCTGCAGGCAACATTAGCTGTAAAGAAACATGTCTGAGAAACCATTTTAATAGCCCGCGATCCCTTGAAGCAACTCCTCAGCAGCCAGGTCTCCGTGCCAAGACCCCTGCAGCTGACCCTCGCCCCAGTTGCAGGTACAGACGTGGTGCAATGCAGGGGCTTGTTAAGTTGTTTTTGAGCATTTTTCTTCTAGAAGGGGTGCTGGGCACTCTCCGTCCGCGTGAGTAGCTGATTTGAGGAGGGAGCCGTGCTGGCACGTCCGGGTCACCCATGGGTGTTGAACTCATTGTCACCTGTCAGCTGTGGACCCAGTGTGGCTGGAGAGGACTATCGGAGGGTTTTGTTTTCCTTCCTGGACTGTGTAATGTTTGACTGCTATTAGGCGGCTGCTTGGGGTGGGTGCAGGAACCCAGAAAGAGGACAATTTCACATGGAGACATGGTGCAGTGAGAATACTCGAGGGCTTCCAAGGCCACGGGAATGTCCAGCTGACGGCGACGGGGTGCAGGAAGCAGCCCCAGCACTGCAGACAGAGGAAGTCAGGGTGCTCTGGTGGGGTCAGGAGGGCCCTGTGGAGCTGGGGACCAGACCTCTGAGGAAGGGCGGTGGGCTTCTTCAGGTCAGAAGGTGGAGGGAGGGGACTGGACGGTCACAGGCGGAGGGAGGCCAATCTCACCTGCGGGTAACCACTGAATGAGGAGGGAAAGGCAGGTTCCACGGCCCCTCCCACCAGACAGTCCCTCCTGTGGTCCTATGACATCATCGGAATGAGGGGGGCGGGGACTAAGTCCCATCAGATCTGCTCGGGTCCAAGTCTGGTGAGGACAGATGCCTTAAAACACACCCGCAGGCTGAGTGGAGCAGATCCATTCTTAGTTAGACGGAAACTTAGAACAAACTGAAACCCTGGTCTGCTACTAAGCAGCAGGGTACTTTGGACAGTACACCGGACACGTCTGGACCCGAGTCACCCGTGTGTCCTGGGTGTCAGGAGCCTCAGCCTGAACGGACACTGAGACCTGCCCCCTTCCTCCCACGAGTCTGTGGCTCCTCTGTCCTCAGCGCCTCGCGAACCCCGGCGGGTTCTGTCGCCGTGGAGCCTGTGGCTCAAGCCAAAGCCCAAAGAGACCTGTTTCACAGACGGCCACACCCAGGGACGGGTCTGCACACAAGCTTTCCTCCATTTCTATTTCGTTAGCATTTTATTCGTCATGAAGACAGCGCCACAGCTGGGAAAACAGTGCTGTTTTCCCAGATTCTGCCTCCCGGCGTCTTCTTTGCGGTTTGGGGAAAGGTCGGCCATCCAGTGTGTGTGTTGGCGTGGCTGTTCGGTGACCGACGTGGAACCCAGCACGAGAGCGCGAGTCCCCGGCTCGTTGGAGCTGGCAGGGCCGCTCAGGAGACGGAGCGTGGAAACAGACAGCACAGCCAACAGAGTCCCCCCGACCTTGACCAGCTCTCTGGGGACGTGCGGAGCCCTCGGGTGTCTCGTTAGTGAAATAACGAGACAGATGCCACCACAGCAGCTCTTGAGAGGCTAGTCTGCCTCTCCGTCCTCTTTCAAGTCCAACACCCGACAATTCGGGCTGATGCTCTAAAGAATCCGAGGCATTTGTGCAGCTGACGGTTTGCCAGTCGAAATACAAATCTTAACTCTTGGGATTCGTTTCCTGATTATAGAGACAAAAAAAGTAAGACTCACAGTGCTACCCTTGTTAGGTTTGGCTGGGAGCTGAATTTGTAAAGATCCTCTTCAAGGGCAACTGACCTTGGCCATGGACTCTGCAGACCCCTGGGTCAGCCCCGCCCCCGGCTGGGGTGCAGCCCCCCAGGTATGGACGACCGGCTGTGGGACCCTCTGGGCTCCAGCGAGTCCTGGGACCACATGGCCCCGGGGGGTTTGTGTTGGTCCTTTCAGCCTCTCCCTGGCGTGTTTCCTCGGAGAGGAATATATTTTATGTAGGAAAATACAGGAATATATGTTATATTCCTATAAAATAGGGACATAATAGCATCTGCTTCGCTGAGCGGCGGACAGGACTCAATGAGTCAGTGTGCCCAGAGCCCACGGACACGCCAAGCACGCGGCAGCCACTCAGAACGTGCCAGCTCACGTCATTGTTATCAGCGACTATGTGAACACGTCCCCAGAGAGCATGTTTAAGGCCTGTCACTCAGCAGAGACTTAGGGCGAACCACAGGAAATCCGCTAAACCGGTGGCGGTGGTGGAATGAGGCAGGGATGCTGCAGGGGACAGTGACGCCTGAGACGCTCGCCCCCCAGCGGCCACGGGGCGACACTGCAGCGCGACAGGGCGGGGACACCAGCGGGAAACCGGCGCAGAGACTCGTAATAAAAAAGGAACCCGATTCTTCCCGCGCGTGAGAAAACGACGGCTTTGCCCCGAGTGCGTGGCGCTCGGAACGGGGACAGGAAAGTCGGAGGAGCCCGTCGATCTACGCACCCCTGCGTGTCGGAAATGGGGCGCCGTTTCCACCCGGACGCGTCCCAGCAGCGGGCTCCCTGCCTGTTCCTTCGCGGAGTCGGGTGGAAGTAGGTGGGTCCGATGCAACGAGGCAGGGGAAGAAGACCCCCGAAAAGATTCACCCCAAAATAAGGACCACCCCTCCATCTCCCGCTCCACAGAGGAATCAACAAATTAACTTGCTCCAGCCTCGGAGCTGAGGACGCGCGGCTGGAGCAGACCTGCGTGGGAGGGCCGTCGGGATGCACTGTGCTCAGGGACCGAAAACAAGGGGCGGGGGTGTGACGACCCCTTTGCGTGTGGGGAAGCCGGGGGAGGAAACGGCCCCTAACGTTTGCACCTTCGTAAACACCCGCACATAGAGCGCAGCTCAGGAAAGCGCTGGGCTCACTTCTCCGAAGGAGAGGGGAGGACTCAGGCAGAAGTGCGTGTAGTGGGGGGGGGGGGGCGGTCTCCGTTTCCTGCCTTCATCAGCGGGGGCGAGTTCATTTCAATGCAAATGGATTCATGAATTATTTATATAATAAAGCGCTTTTTAACGGGCTGATTTCAAACACAAACTCCAGCTGCCGGTGGAAGCGAGCGCGCGCCGGCGTGGGTGTTCGCTTCCGACTCCGGCTAATGAGCCGCCCGGTTCATTAGGCGCTCTCCCTGAGCCCCGCGGCTCGGCTGCCTGTGCACCCGGGTCACATTCGGAGCAGGGCCTCTGAAACGTCTTTAAAAATATATATTGCCTCTTGCATGTTCAAATTGTGGGTAGAAGTGCGAGCACCACTAGTGGAACATGTTAAATAAAGCCTGGAAGTTCAGGAAGCTTTCCATCCATGCTACTGGTGTGCAGCACTGTCCTGCTGGTGGCCGCTCGGCAGAAAAACCCGTGTCAGACCTGAGTTCTCCCATCTGCCCAACCTCCGGCCCCTGGGCATCGCTGGGCCCCTGCCTCGGGCAGAGAGGCCGGACAGGACACCTCCCCCGGGGTGGCAGGGTGGGGGAATGGGGGGAAAGCCTGGGCTGATGGGCCTCATGGGGGCTCTGACATCTCCCGTCGCTGCCCGCACCCTGCCTTCCTCATCTTCACTGAAGATACCGGCCCGACCACCACGGTTACTGAATTTCTAGCAATGTCGTCGCCCCCTGCCAAGGTTCACGCTCCAAGTCAGGCTGGTGGACACCTGGCTTTACTTAAGGAGTTGAAGTATGAGGGTCGAGCTCACTTCCCACTCGCCGTTTAAGAGGCCGTGCTCGCTCACTGACTTCGTAATCTCAATCAGAGGGCCACCCTCGCAGTGGGAGACAGTTCATTGGTGCTGCGTGTTGATTGGCTGATAGGAACCTGTGGCCATAAATTATTCAAGAATTTCTTTCTGGCTAATTACAGGAAGGGGGTTGATGAAGCCATTCTTTGCTAAATTATTTGCTTTTTAAAGAGACCACAGACTCTGAACTTTTTACTGCATTGTAGGGTAGAGTCACCTTAAAACTCCATCAGTAATTCCATAAAATGCCTACGAGTTAATTTCCAGTTGTGTCTTCTGTGTGACTGCCAGGGAACAACTGGAAGATGCTGGAAACAGGAAAATAATACGAACCAAGGTCAAACTTTTGTGACTCACAGGCCTCCGCAATTCTAACTGTCCCTCAAGTGTGTATTTCAGACGGAGACGTGAGGCCGTCGCGTGCACACGCACACACACGGAGGAAATTTCTTTCGGTTCGATATTCTGTTCAGTAAGTATCTGTGAAGATCCACATCGCACAGGAGGCCATGGGGGTCATGAGGGTTTGGGGACCTGCTCTTGCTTTCTGGAGAAATCTAGGGTGCTCTAGACCACGGGGGTGCACAGGCTTCAGCCCTCTACGCAGAGGTGGGGGGCCATTCATGTCGGGGTGTGGACGGTTCCGGAACCCTCGGCCCTGCTTTACGGGCCTTCCCTGATGATCCTGTGGAGCACTCTGTCTTTTTTCCTAAGAATCACTGTTAGAAATCCCTGGGCATTTTAGCTGTTTGTCTGGAGGTTGGGTTGACATTGAAGACAAATGAGAAATCAGGAAAATGTACTTCCCACGGCCACTTTCTCTGTCTCCCTTTGCATGTAAACATTCCTCAGAATGGTCTTCCCTGCCCCCGGTTCCTTGCTCTTTCTGCCTTTTAGATGCCGGCTGTTGTCCAAAGACAATGGGAACAAACTCTGCCTTCCCCTACGCTTCCACTTCCCAAAGTCCCCGAACAGTAGAGGTGGGGTTACGGGGGCACTGCAATGAGAACTGCCAACGTGAAAATATCGGCTCTCCAACGGATCCTGTGAGTCTCGGCATCTCTAAACGTCACTTTTATGAAAAATGTGGTTAATAATACATACCTGGAAGAGTTCTTACGAGGACTGAAAATTGAATGCCCAAGGCAGGCTGGCCCTTCAGACTCCCGGCAGCTACTTCCGTCCCCCTCCCCTGTGCCCCAGTCCTCTGCTGGCCCCCCGCCCCGCCCACTGGAACCCCGTGAACTAAGGATTGTCTTCCTCCTTTGCTCAGCCCTCAGAGTAATTAAGGTCCATACTTTGAACCTTCAAAAGTACTTGCTGATGGGTTGTGTCATCAAATTGTATCTTTACCTGGAAAGACTAATATAAAAATTTTTTAAACTTCATTACTGGTTGAATTTTTCAAGTGTTTGTTGAGTTCTGCTCTCTCCAAAGCTCCTCTGAAGCGTTATCAGGAGGTATGATTGTCACACACACGTGTTCTGTCAGAATGTGAAAGATCTACATGCTTGCGTGAATTATTCCAATAAACAGAGAGTGACAGATGCTGCGGCCGAGGATTAATTAAGTACTGGGGAGGGGAAGAAGAAAAGGTTAACTCTGCCTTGGGGAGTCGAGGTGACGGCTTGAAACACCGCGGCACAAATATTCACTAAAGGCTGAACACGGAGGCGAGCACGGGGCCACCGAGAACTGCGGCGTCCTCTCGGCCGAGACGTGTTTCCCTCGCCGTCCAGCCGACTCCCATCCCCGTCCCAGGCCACGGGCACCGGGATTCCCAGTCTACAAAGGGGGAACCGGCAGCTGTTTACGGCATCGCGCTCTTGCCAGCGGCCAGGGACTCCCTGCAGACCAAGAACAGAGAAAGGACTCGGAGGAAGGGGCGCAGGGGGCGCTGGGGTCTCTGTGTGTCCCGGGCTGGCTCGTCGGGGCTGACCCGGGGCAGGAGAGACCCCGCAGCCCCGCAGGCCCCCAGCAGGACCCTCGGCTGTGAGGGCGCGCCCCGTGGGTGGAGGCTGAGCCAGAGTCACTGTTCTTCTCCACGTTCGGCGCCACCCCACGCCCCGCAGTACGAGAAGGCAGCTGAGGGTTTAGGACGTGGGCGCGCTCCCCATCGGCCCCATGGGAGCCACCGCTGTGTGGCGATGTGCCCGGCAGCGTGTCAGAGCCCCGGAATCCAGTCTCCGTCCAGCCACGACCTGTCACCGGCCAGGCGGACTGAGGGGCGAGTGGAACGGCCTCAGCGGCTCACAGAAGCCCACGCGGTCCCCCCAAGGCCCCCGCAGAGCCAGGGCCGTCCGGGAGCTCCTCCCCGCTGTCTCCTGCGTCCCTGAACCTGCTTTCAGATACTGCCTGTAGCCGGAGCTCATTACCTGCCCCTGTACCTCGTTCCCGAATCCCGGCTGTTTATGTTCGGCGCCTGCCACCAATTTCCGCTTTTGATTTCTTCGCGCACGGCGAGAGAAGCAATTTGTGCCCCAGCAAGCGCGGTTCAAAAGCGTGTTTGGACAGGCCTCGGAATAATTTGCTTATTGCTACATGTCAAAAATATACATTACTCAGATGATCCGAACCTAGAAGCATTTTCCCTCGGGCGAGTAAGATGCTTGGTCCTGAGAAGATGAATTTAAAGCACGACTCATACATTTATTTGCAGCCATTTGAATACTTAAAAATTATAAATTTTTTTATATGCATTTGTATACCCCACCCTCACCCCTCACCACAACACGGTGCTGACGAATAAACCCTCATTCTAAGGGCTCCTGTCCCCGACCCTGCCCCCCCAGCGAAACCCCTGAACTGTCCCCGACCCTGCCCCCCCCAGCGAAACCCCTGAAGCAGGAGACCTGGCCACAGCTCCGAGCAGTGGAGCTGCCGCAGCTGCTAAACGTGAGCTAGCTGAGGAGGAAGGAGCCTAGGAGTGTGCGCTGTGCGTGTGTCTGCGTGTGTCAAAGAACCACAGAAGGACGACTCCGGTGAGTTCATTTCCTCTCACCCTAAAGCCGCGGGTACCCATTGCTACAGTTGACTAATGACCCCAAACTGCCCGTCAGATCGGGAAACTAACTGCAGAATGTTGATTCAGTCCCCTGGCTACGTAACCAATCACACTTGTTGCTTTCCCTGAATGAAACGTCTCCCAGCCTGTGTCTCCTACTGGAGATCGGCTGTCGCTGCCCTGGCGGAGACTCCTGCGGAAATGTGCCTTCAGTGTTTCCTGGGCCCGGAAGCCAAACCAGACGCCAGAGGGAAGCCGCTGAGGACGCACAGCGCAGGGCGGTGCATGCTGGTGGAGGGGCCCAGCGCACTTTCTACGTGGGCACGCGGAGTTTCGCTTGTCTTCTCTGGTGTTGTCTTCGTGACACTTAGGCCTGTCGGTAATGGTCTTAAATCATAAACATAACTTACAAAGGTTTTATGCAGACCGTGATTTACCAGTACTTCAGATTTGTGCGTTGAATGTCCGTCATCATCGAGGCTGTAAAAACTGTTTGTTTGAGTCTTTAGAAGTGACCTGGGATGAGATGTATGTCCTGAGATGACTGGGGATCTTGGCATCAGCACACTGAAGCTGTGTGTGTGCGAACTTATTACACATCACACACGGCCCGGCCACCCGCGGCAGGCTCCGCCCACACTGCCTCGCTCGCCGCAGTCCAGGCGGATTTATTTGTGAGGAAAGCCCGGGACACTGAATCTGAGGATTCCGCGGGCCTCCCACGCCTCAGACCGCCAACATCCCTACTCGGGGCCCCTCACAGGAGCCCCTTTCTTCCTTTTTTCAGCCACGCACCTGATTACATCCTCGCGCTTTGCCTGTTAGCACCGCGGTCCTCGTCTGCTCGGCCCCTGTGCGCCCCCTCGCGTATGGAGGGGAAACGACGCAGAGCCCCACGCTCACGCCCACCAGCGCTTCTTCCCTCCGGGACACTCGCTGCTCGAGTCCCTGGTAGCTTCAGGTGTCTCTAAACACTTCGGACTTTCTTAATTCAGCCGCCCCAGTTGCTTTTGGTGGGGGGATTGTCCTTCCGCTGGCTGGCTTACCACGACACGGATCGGAATGAGCAGTTAAGATTTGAGTAAAAAAACCACTTCCATGCCACAAGCGACACTCTTGCCTCTAGACCTCAGTGTCCACACTCCCAAGGCTTCCTCGGGCTTTGGGATCAAACATCACTTTCAGGCCTAGTGCCATGGCCTCGGCGTCCTGCTGCACTCCAGAAACTCCAGCCTGCGCCAGACAGCCCTCCCCACTGTGTGGCTTCGGAGTGGAGTTCGGCTTTCTCCGGGAAACCTCGTAATCCCGAGTCGGCTTCCTTCAGACAGAGGGAGACTTGGTAGGACAGACACACACACGTACTCACAGACCCTGAACTCAGACAGAGGCGGCATCTAAACATCCGCCTGAACAACTGGGAACAGTGTGTGTTTTTCTGTCTGTCTGTGTGTCTGTGTTTAGACAGGAAACGGGAATTGCAAAGCCAACGAACAGGCCCCCCAGGCCACCTGCCCCGCCCTGAGGACTCCCCCCACTCAGCCTCCGCTCTCTGCGGCTCACCCCGGGCTGGCTGGGGGAGCAGTGGTCCTGCCCTCCCGGGCTCACCCCCTGGGGACCCTCTACGCAGAGAGCCCACCCCCTGCACCACAGACACAAACACCGTTCTCGTCACAGGAACTCGGTCTTGGAAAACACAACCTTACCCACGAAGAAGACAGCTCTTCCCATCAGTGTGCTGAGAAACTTCACCCCGTGTTTCTGGAATCTCGGTTTTACAGCACACTCTTTAATTTCACTGCCGTCCCCATTAAAGTTTTACTGCCTGCCCTTCCCTTCCCAGCAGTCTGCTCTCAAAGGTGAATTCAAGACTCCACTGTCAGGAAAACACTTTTAATGTTTAAAGCGCAAGTCTTGTCCTCGTAAAGTGAAGAGGGCATTTTCTCACTGCTGGACACTGAACTGGCAGCGTAACGGAGCCCCTGTCTGCGCCGGGCACCCCATGACGTCAGGCGTTCACCAAGAGAGCGGAGGAAATAGAATCGTCTCGTCGAAGACACGGAGCGGCCGCTCCTG